>QKWP01001472.1:78482-115054 GCA_003550325.1 Gigaspora rosea
TGTGTAGTTTCTTACAGACATAAAAGAAACTATACTTCCCTCTTGCACACCGCTTCACGCCCAAAGTAAGGGATCTCAGGAGCCGTGTGATTGTTACTCTATCGGAATTAAAGAAGGCTTCTAGTACTGTAACAACAGGATGTGGTTTTCTAAATAAAATTTAAAAGCAATTTTAGTTTTTTTTTGTAAAAAGTGATTTTGCTTCAATTTTTATGTTACATTTGATCCTGAAATTCAATTGGTCAATATTACAAAGGGTGGACAATTTTTTGTGGAAAAGCAAATAATGTTTCAACTATATATACTGTATGCTAAAATTTTTTTAGATACTATATAAATAACATATTACTAATTATTATATAGAAGTGTATTCATCACATTTTGTACACAAAGTATGTAAGATTTGGGGATGTCAATAGAAAACAGACAAATGGTTTCTAAGTATAGGTTTTTAAACTTTAGATCAAAATATCTCAACAATTATCAAACCAAATCTAATAAACCTTTTTTATTCTAAATCTATATAGTTATAAAATTAAAATAAAAAAATTTTATTAATTTTGTTTTATAGTTGTTAGGAATTTTACTTCAAATTTTTTAAACTTATTTATTGTACCAAGTAATGTGCCTTATATGTTGCTCTCTCAATCAAATTTTAAGATCAGGTAAATGTTACATGATCAAAAATTCAAAACAAACATTTGGTTTATAAAAATTCTCTATAACTTAATATTGAGTATATGAAACTACTCTTCAGATTCTAGAAAAAAATTCCTTGCAAAATTTTGCTATAAAGACCTTCTTTTGTTTGTACACAATCTTTACCCCACGCTAACCTAACTAATAACAAAACGGATTATTTTTAATTGGTTTGATTATCTGCGCCATGCAACAATATCACAAGAAATATACAGTCTTTCTCCTCTATAATCACCTCCTATATAAGCACAACTCCTATACAATCACATTAATTTTTGAGACAATTTATTAAAAAAGTTATAAAAAAACTTCTATAAAATCACACTCCTTTATAATCACCAATTTTCTTGATACAAATTGCATGATTATAAATGAGAAAAACTGTATAAATTATATCTTTTAAAAAAAGTTATTAAAAACAATTGCCTGTTTTCTATTAACTTCACCCCATTTGTTAATATTGAAAATGAGGGCATTGTATATCAGAAATGTGTGCCAGGTATGTGGCACAACTGTGGCGCATTTTGATTAAGCTAAGAATTAGATTTCACGAACAGGTATCATAACACAATCAGGCAAGTTCAAACAACTGTTCGTTTTATCAAACATGACGGAATATTGTTTTTTTTTATTGGCTAATCACCAGTCATTCTGATTAAAGACTAATTTGTTATCGCTATCATTAGACTCACAACTCCACTTAATATTTGATAATCTTTGTCATATTTCACAATAATACCTTTCTCCTCAATACTTATACACAAAAAAAACATGTCATTTTATCTTGATTATTTTGTTTTAAACGATAAAACTTAATATCATGATTTATATTAAATACAACAATTGTCAAAACCATCTCTAATTAAAGTTGGTGGAAACATTTGTTCCTAAATATTTATATAAAAATACTTTTTTAAATTATAGTCATGCAAAATTTCAGATAGACTTAATTATGAAAATTTTTTTGCTATTTACAAATTCATTCTTATTACTATATTGTAAACAATATAAAAATTCATGTAACATTGCTTTCCAATAAAAATAAACAACCAATAAAAATAAATTTCCATCATACTGTGTTAAAAAAATTGCTTATTTATTAATCCGTACAATAAACCACCGTCAGTGCTCTAACAAAAGTTTTCATTGGGCAATTTTACAATACAAACTGCCACTTTCTATTCCTCAACCCTAACCCTTATCTAATCATAACAAACTTTAAAATTTTTTATTACGCAACAAACCTAGCACACATTTCTGGCATGCGCATAAAACGAAAGGAAGGCATTAGATTCAGTGAATTCGGTAAATTGGGTTAATTGAGGATTAACAGATTAATCAGACTTGATACATTACAGATTACTTCACTTAGTATGGCTCATTTGCGAATGCCTGAAAATATAAAAAAACGCTTGAAATTACATGAATATATCCATCTTGGGTATAAACGGGACCATTTTGGGGGTTTATAATAATTTTTTCGAAATATAATTCTAGATAGCTAAAATTATTTGTTCATTCAATCCTTAATAAAATTTTAAACATCAGATTCTCTAAAAGATATCTTTCAATTTTATACGATTTTCTTCTAAAACTTAGTTTATCTGAATTCTTTGTCTACTTTGTTCTGAATGACTCCAGTCAAGATAATTTTTTTCATATTCAATTTCATGTCGCTAATGATCATAATGATCATAATAATAAATATTTTATTAAATTCACTTTGAAAAAGCTGTCAATTTCACTTTGACCTTTCTCAATCGTTAATTTGTAATGCAGATCATGAGCCACAGTATAATTACTTATTAATAATTATTTATATTTTTTATTGATATTTATAAAGATAATTCTTTTATTGTTTCATCTTTTTTTTTTATACATTTATTGAGCAAGAATATGACTTCGTGACTCGTAAAATTCATTATAATGAATGTATACTAAAAAATTCTGGTCTTCAGTGTAACCCAAAATTCAAGCTAAATCTTTAAGGTTTTTTATATTGGTGTAATAGAAGAACTGCTATGCCTAAACAAGATAGAAATAACTTGGGATGCAAGTTTATTATGTCGAAAATTTAATAAAATAATCTGTGCTGCCACCAGGCTAAGCATGACATGACGGTCATAAAAAAATTTGGAAAAATAAAGTTGTTTTTTTTTAAAAAAAAATTAGTAATTATCTTCTTATTAGATTTGGGTTAGACTGAAAAACAAATGCAGATATGTTATACGAAAAAATTTAATTACCTTATATTGTTAAAAGATATATGATTGTTCGAATGTATTCTTTTAATATATGAAAAGTTAGTTAGCATTAATATTTAGTGATTCATTTTTATTCGCGTTTATTTATTTATTTATTTTTTATTTTTTACATTATTATTATTATTTTTCACTTTTTTTTATTAATTGGTAAATGGATAACGGTTCTAAAATGATAATTGACATTTCACGATTCACGAATAACACATGCAAATTGAGAATCAACATAAATTCAGAATGACGTAGACATTATAATAATAAGGGTTCAGAATTAAAATTCGTAAATCTTATTAAAACAAGAAGACGTATTTGTTATCAAATAAGAGATGTACAAATCAAATCATATTTATTATTTAATTAAAATTTGAATACACTTATTTATATTATTATAAATTATTTTATTGTTAATTGATACTGCTTTTAATATCATTTTATTATTATTATTAAATAGTTTGTTGATCTGTATAATAAAAAATTTTTACTTATCTTGTCAAATAGGAGTCTCTAAGCACTCCCATTTCATTTTTTAATTTCAAAATTTTGATACAAAAATAAGATTTTTTAAACTCTTATTTATTTCTGAAATCCGTCTGGATCTCTTTGTCTGGCCATTAATGACACCTGACGAATATGTAAGTTAGAATAGAATGTACAAAGTACAAACTTCATACATAAATCATTTTTTTATATTGATCAATATAGAGTTACTTTTTTCGATTGATGCATTATAATATAAATATCTTATCCGGATATAACTATTATCCTTTATTTGAATAAGATATAAAACCGGTTATTAGATTATATTAAAGGTTACAACCTTTCGGATAAAGAGTTATCCAAGTACAAGCACTAGTGTGCGGTACACTATGTAAATCAAAATTATATTTGGATTAGAGTTCTAACCCAGGTCGGCTGACCCATTTGGGCACAGGTCGAAAATTGCTCTGACCCGGGTCAAACGGGTCAAAATTCAAAATAAGCAAAAGCATACTAAATGGAATTTATTAAATAGTAAGCTCTTACTCAGGTCGGATCACTAATCTAAAGAAGTAAAGCATGATTTTATATATTAAAAAATATATTACATAGTTCATCAATTAATAATCACTTAAAATCATAATGGAATCCATTCCATTCCTAAATAATCGATGATTTTAAGTGATTATTAATTGATGAACTACGTAATATATTTTTTAATATATAAAATTAATAAAGAATTTTTTTATTTACTCCTATATAATTACATAATATAAATTATATTATTAAGTGTGATTATATAGAGTAAACACTATATAATCACTCTTTTATAATGCACACATTTGCGTAAAACAAACTGCAGGATTATAGAGGAGGAAGACTGTAATAGTAAATACAATTGTTTTTTCATATTTATGTTAAATTTGTTTGTTAGTATGGTCCAAATAAAAGAAAAACTTTTATTGTCTCATAATTGGTGACAATCAATTAATCAACAATCATTTCACTGACATAACATTTCACTGACAATTATTCACCGACACGTTCATTTTAGTGACAGTTTATTTCATCGAAGCTCATTTCACCAACAAAGTAATTCTGGTCATTGTTATTAGGGTCAGGGTAGAATTAGGTAGAATTAGGGCTAAATTTAGGGTGCTTTTTGAAAAAAAACTTGTCAGTGAAATGATCTTCAGTGAAACAAACTGTCAGTAAAATAAACTCATAGGTGAGTATATGTCAGTAGAATGTTATATCAGTGAAGTGATTGTTGGCGAAATAATACGAACCCCTCATAAGTTACCATATATCATGGTAAGATTATAAATTATCTGCCATTTTGAAATTGATATTCCGCAGTAACATAGTTTAATTTATTAAGCAATAGGCCAATTCTCATTAAGTCTCTTACAGTATTTAGGTAATTCAACTAGCAAACATGTCAATAATTTATTAATCAGTATATTTGAAAACTATGTATATATTGTAAATGGGAACAGATTCAAATAGATTTGAACATATGATAAAATAACCTTAAAATAATGGTTTTATATAAAAAATTCTGTATCCACTTACAACATATACACCTCTTATTGTTGAATTATCTGTGTTGATTGGTCAATAAACAGATATTTTATTCAATTCGATTCAGACAATAAGTATTACAATTATTTATTAATTGAAACAAATATTTGATAAATTACTTCTTATTAAGTTCCTTATTTTTGCAGGACTGTCCCAAAATTTCTGGGTCAGGTGCATCAGATCTAGGTCAGCATTAGCACTAGTTGTTAGCAGATTCTACAACAAAATTATCAACTGTAATTAATAAATGGATATGTTTTATTAGTAAAATTTTTTATGATCTTGAGGCAAAACAATCAATTCCGATCCAGCTGACCCTATGAGAAAAGTGGTCTGGTGTTGATACGGGTTGGCACAGATTTGTCTGGATAGCACGTTTCGTGTGGCACAAACACGAACCAAAATGTGACAGAATGGCACGTATATTACATTGTACAGTATTGGTACACGCATTGGTGAGTAGCAGTATGAGCACGTTTTATTACGGTACTTTATATGTAATTACCCGTGCCAAAACCCGTAAGTTTTGGTTTAGTATTTACTACTGTATTATACCTGATACAGTATATTTACATATATACCAGTAAGTATGTTTATCCAAATTTGGAATATCATACTTATCACATTTAGATATCATAGGTAATCACTCATATGAAATGAACATTGATGTAATCAACGATTTGATTAAATTATCAATTGGAAGATGTTCTATTGGGGTGCGCAGTATACTATTTAAATTAAAAATAATGTAGATTCCTTATTTTTTAAATAATCGATATAGTCCGGTGCAGAAAGATTTGTATCTCAAGCACTAAAATTAATTTTGTCCATATAGAAAACTTCTTCAATTTTAACAATTTATTTATAATTTTTTTATGCCAAATAAAGTAGGTTCTGGGCTAACTTTTGATATATTTTTTGTTGCTATTTTATAAATATTTTGTTGAGCAATAAATTTTTGAAAAAATTCAATTAAATTAAAAAAAAATAGATTTTTTTTAAAAATTTTTAGATTTTAGGCATTATCGCAAGCTATATGCAATATAACAGTATTGTACTATGCAAGTGCATAGCCTTGCATATGCTGAATATATGGTTAAAATTTCAGCTTAATTGGATCAGTAGTTGCCGAGAAATAAATTTTTAAAGTTTAATGTACAATTTACTATGTAGTACAAATTTTGTACAAAATTACATAGTAATTTTTGTTCAACTTTTGTACTACATAGTAAATTGTATATTAAACTTTAAAAATTTATTTCTCGACAACTACTGATCCAATTAAGCTGAAATTTTAACCATATATTCAGCATATGCAGGGCTATGCACTTGGGTAGTACAACACTGTTACACTGCATAAGCTTGCGATAATTCCTAAAATCTAAATTTTTTAAAAAAAATCTATTTTTTTTAATTTAATTGAATTTTTTCAAAAATTTATTGCTCAACAAAATATTTATAAAATAGCAACAAAAAATATATCAAAAGATAGCCCAGAACCTACTTTATTTGGCATAAAAAAATTATAAATAAATTGTTAAAATTGAAGAACTTTTCTATATAGACAAAATTAATTTTAGTGCTTGAGGTACAAATCTTTTTGCACTGGGCCATAGTTTTAAGTGATTATTAATTGATAAACTACGTAATATATTTTTTTATATATAAAATCGTGCATTATTTCTTTAGATGCATTGGTTGTTTATTTTTTCTTAGCTAGAAATTTTACCACTAAGCGATTTTATACATAGTTTTTATAAAGTTACGAGATTTTTTTTTCACCTTTATTGGAAACCAATTGCATATGAAGAAGCAATGAAGGAAAGCCACCAACTTTTTTTCTGTCTCTTTTTTTAAACGAGCAAATTTTTACTTAAATTAATTAACTAAAATATAAATTCTTGCTTTAAAACTTTGTTCTTTGGACTTGCATATTAAAGAATAAATGCTGGTTATAAACTTATACGACTATTTGTAACTGCATATACATTTTGCTATTAGCCCCTTTCATAATAGCAAATCATATGAAAACCTCTCACCACTTGAAGTACTAAGCATACAAAGCATTCATCTAATAAAAAACCCCAGTTTCACTAAACTGATTTAGAGGTGGTTTGATTGTAACAGTACATACTGTGCATCATAATCATTCATCAACCATGCCAAAAGAAATTAAAGAAACTATTTATATCATTATAGCAATCTTTATTGACTTGTGTAAGCATTCCTTTAATGATTTTATACTAGCATTTTTCTAAGCTCTTTAGGTATAATGCTTATTTTTTCTCAATGTCTTACTTAATCTAATATATTTGAAAAATTTTTTAGCAAAAAAAGATGCCGATTCATTAAAGAATTTTAGTGACAAGCCCCAAGAAAATATCATTTAATAGTTTAAAACTGTAAAAACGAATTGCAGTATCTCTGAAATGGATGAGATAGATGATTACCAATGTTATTAATCATTGAGTGGAATGATAATGGATTCAGATAGTGAAATATTAACAAAATAACTTAACTAATAGTATGTCCAAAAATAACTAATAATACTTTGTTACATTTTTTAACCATTTTTTTTGGATTAGTTGTTCGAAGGTTTTTTGGTATTCGACTGATTTCAGATATTCTTATGACTAGTGGAGGAATTATCGCTAGCAATCCATCTGAATCAATTTTTTGAATGTTTGATGCTCCTCCTGCTGAATAAGACCCTAATATCACCAACTTAAAAAATTTTGGCAAAAAAAATTTTTGCAGTTAAATTATGGTTAAGGTTTGCTATTAAGTTAGGTTAGGGTAGTAACAAAAATCTGGTGATTTTTTAGAGGGGGAGGGAGGCAAAAAAAGTTGAAATTATATATAAGAACCTGACTATTTATATATTGAGAAAGAGGGAGGGGGTAGGCCTCTGATAAAAAATAATCAGATGATTAATGACACTGCCCTTAGAAAGAGCTATTTTAATACCAAAATTTCGTAAGGGAAACTTTTTGTTAGTGCGCAGTAGGCAGTTTTATAGATAAAATCGATTTATGGATTTGTTTTGATTTTTTGCATTTCTTCACATTGACCATCTTAGGCAAACTTATTACCAAGTGATCAAACTTCATTAGGAAGAGTGTTTGGTATAAAGGCTACAGTACCGTCACGTATTTTAGTCTTTTAACCATTAATAATACTGTATGTAGTTAGTAATATAGGGTTGTTACAGTACAATAAGTTTTTTGCTATTATAAATTCAGATTTATGTATTATGCATATATGTTAATTGAAATAAAACGTTAACATTAATGTTTATAAATTTTTTATTATTTTTTTTTATTTTTTGTTTTGTCTATCATTTATAAGTATATTGTCATGAAAAATATAAATGGGTATTGTCCTACCACTATCAAGCAACCCATGCAGTTTTACTGAGCATTAGTTTTTTTTTTTTAAAAAAAAAAACTACAAATCACGTTGTCATCACGACAAGCTATTCCTACGTTTATGTGTTGATTTAGACTAAATGCTTATGTCCAATAAAAAGGTATATGGTCCATAAGCATCCATGTCCAATATTGTTCATGTCATATTTTGCAAACACTGTAAAAAACAAAATTATTGTATCGATTAGTGTCGATTAAGATTTAATATAATCATTCTTATTATCTTTTTGAAGCTCATACCAATTAGGTATGTACGTATGTACGTACAGCACATCACGATTCCATCTAGTGCATAGCACAGGGTACATAAATGTTTATTCATTTTTGGCTTTTCTTGTACTAGATCGCATTGATGCAAAAGATTTAATTTATTACTATATATATACTTTTCCAAAATTAAATTACAAGAAAAAATTATACAAAACCATTATTAAGTTTAATCTCTAATATTACCTCATTTGGAAAGTTCAAATAGTAACTTTTTAAAAAAAAGAGGTTTAATTATTTTTAGTAGTAGTAAAACCATCTAATATTAATTTTTGAAATGTGTTTTTTATTCTTAACTAGGTGCTTGAGTTGCTTAAAGGGAGTTAGAGATGAGTGTACTATATCTGATATTGTATTATGCAGTACAAGGATCTCATATTGTAATTAGACTCTATGGCTGCGATAGCAATGCAAGGACCTTATGTTCTGATTAATCTCGATGGTTGCAGCAGGCAATGCAAAAACCTTATGTTGAGTAATTAATCTTCTATAAAAATTCTATTCAGATTTTGTTCAGATTTTTATTAGAGAAAATGCTCATTTTTTAAAATAATAATTGAACAAAATCTGAATAATATTTTAACTTTTTTTTATAGAGTACACAACTAAAATAGCAGTACAAAGATCTCTCGTTGTAATTAGGCTCTGTGGCTATAAGGGTCTCATGTTGCGATTAGGCTCTATGGCTGCCACAGGCAGTGAAAAACCTCATGATTGGTAATTAAGCTCTACAACTACAAGGACCTTAATTGTGATTAGACTCCGTAGCTGCTATAGCAATGCAAGAACCCAAGTTGTGATTAGGCTCTATGACAATACTATACAATTGTTGCAAAGAATATCCTAAGTCAAGATATTGCACTGTTCACAGCAAAATTTTTGCAAATTGAATAATGTCTTTTTCTTGAATATACGTCGTCAGCAAAGCAACTTAGAGATAGAAATTGAAGCATTTTAAGTTACCAATAAGTTTTAGGAGTTGTATAGACAACTCACTATACGAAATATGTAATGTGGGTTTATATTATTTCACTGACAATCACTTCACCGATATAACATTTCACCAACAAATACTCACCGACAAGTTCATTTTACCGACAGTTTGTTTCACCGAAGCTCATTTCACTAACAAGTTTTTTTTCAAAAAGCACACTAAATTTAGTCCTAATTCTACCTAATTCTACTCTGACCCTAACGACAATGACCAGAATTACTTTGTCAGTGAATTGAGCTTTGGCGAAATAAATAGCCGGTAAAATAAACTTGTCAGTGAATAATTGTCAGTGAATGTTATGTCGGTGAAGTGATTGTCAATTAATTGATCGCCACCCATGTAATGTTTGGGCAGAAGGACTTATATGAATTTTCTGTTCAAGCACTTGTGGACATTAATTCGTTGTACCTAACTTTTATACATACCCACTATTCCCATTGTAGCACCTTATTTGTCTTTGATCTTCCCTGCGCCATTATCTGATTTAAGTGACAGGTCATGTGCTTGCTCTTCTTTCGATCACGTGATATCCTATATATAATCAGGAATGATCTGAGAATTGTTAATTATAATAAAACAACAATGTATTTTTAGTATGTATGTATATAATTTTAAATAAAGTTTATATAACAATGCATACATCTTATTATGGAATCAAAAGTCAGCAAACTTAAAAAATCTTATAAATACAACCTGAATATAATAAAAAAATTCCGCGCACAATTCATATAGTGCACACTAGCATTATAAAATTTTTATACAAAAATCTTTTCTATTTAATCTAAAAGGAAATGTGGTGGTTCACGAGTAAGAATTGCAGCCAATAAATAAAAGCCTAATGTCCGATCATAAACTTTATTGAAAATGATCTGCTGCATACCGACAAAGAAAGATTGAAAAGAGTTAAATAGTAGGTACTGTTGTGCAACAAATTATGCAATTTGTACGTGTTAAAAGATAAAAGATAGATTTAACCTTTGATCTCCTATTGAACAAAGATTTCCTACTTGAATATTGGGTGTCTCGTATTAAAAGGGACCATTTTTACATATACTTCATTTTGAGATAATTGAGTTTAATCATTTGTTTTGATTTTTGGGCTGATCTGGATTAATTAAATTTTACAATTTTGATAGATTAAAAGTAACTCATAACTATCAGGTAATCTCGTGGTAAGCTTAGCCTTAGACAGTCTCATGTAATTTTTCTTCTACATTATCTCTATTTTTCATTATGCAAATCGACTTACATTTATAATTGAAAAATGTCAATTATGCCAAAATTTACATGAATCTAACAAAAACTCATTTTTCGAAAAAATGTAAAAATGGACCCTTTTAATACGAGACACCCCATATGATTAGTTATATGTAAAATCAAAGATAAATTGCTTTTGTATTTGCAATGTTTTGTTTGAATTCTCTTTTAAAATCGGATACGAATTAAAATTTTTATTAATAACTTTAAAAAAGACTATTTCAATGATTAATATTTATGAAAATACAGTTAGCACATCAAAATTTACAGTTCAAGAAAAGCCTGCATCTTTATTGCTTAGACAAGATGAAAGTGACTTAAGTTTGTTAAAGCATAGGTAAGTTAATACTATATGTTTCTTAATCTAATACTGAGTCTAGAATTTTATAAAAATAATATATAATTCTTAATTGAACTCTCGCTACCAAATCTTCTCTATTCTCAATTCTCCTCGTTCAATTTATAAGAAAATTCTTTCCATCATCTCATACTTCTCAGACATACCACATCTTCGTTAAGTTTGTAAGACCTGGTCAAAAGTGATTGATCATATACTTTTTGATCACATTATCGATAACTTCTCAAAACTTTATCCGATTGTTGCTACATTAACCTTAAGATATCATGATCATTCTAACATTATAACAGAACATGAAATTCAAATGGAATTAAGGACAATTCCAAAGCCAGAGAAATATACTACAAAGTTTAGGGTTGAGTTTTTACCAATTATTAACAGTTTGAAAAAACCTTTGGTTAAAGATTTGTTTAAAGTGTGGAGGCTTCTTTTAGATGCTATTATACTGATTAAAGTAAATATAATTTTAAGATCAAAGACAAGTATCATATCAATTAGGAAAGGGGTGATATCAATAAAGCAAATAAAAATTCAGATAAAGGTAAAAACAAAACTAAAATTAAAGATAATTTTTCTAATGATAATAGCAGTATTGGAGTAGAAACCAAAATATTAAAGGAAGTAGAAATTTCAGAAATATTTATGTCATTTTTAGGTACATGCATCAAATCTTAAGATTTTCCTGCTGCAGATTTAGCTATTGAATTTCAATATGTTCCTAATCAGCCTATAACATTTTTTGTAAAATCTGTTGGATTTAGGTCTTTATTTGTAATTAGCTTGTTTAAAAATAGTTTAAAAAATTGATGATCAAGATGATATAATAAAAAGAGAGATACTTACATTTATAGGAAGTAATTTTGTAAGTGTTATTAAAGATTGGAATGAGGCTTACTGTACATTCAGAGAAATTCTTAATTGAAATAATTAAATAGGATTAGAATTTGGATTGAATTTATTTTCATATGATAAAAATAATTAAAACCAGGTTTAATATATGCCTAATAAGATCTAATAATTACTAGAAAACAGAAATTCGAAGCTCATATATAATGCCTTACTTTAGCTTTATTTTGGTAAATAAAATATGTTTTATTAAATATTCTAATATACTTTAATCCACAAATATTTATTTCAGATTATATGTGTATAGTTGTTAGACAAAACTGTTTTTATGAGATAATAAAATGTAAAGAAACCTAACCTCCTGAAAAGCAAAAATTTTGAACCTCCAGTTGTATATTTAACTATTATAAAACTGATCAATGAATAGAGCTGAATGAGCCAATAACATCCCTACAAAAGACAAAATCCCCATCCTACAAAAAATGAAGCCTTTGTGAAAGACAAAGTCTCGATTATAAAATAAAAAACTGTGTATAGTTAGTAGGCAAAAACAATAAATTAAAATAAAATCTTATAATGCATATTGTTGCATCAAAATTACTGAATCGTTGATAGTAGAATAGTAGTAGAATTAATTATGTTATAGCATCTGAATGCTACAAAAGCTGCAATAATATAATATATATAAATTACCGTAAATACTAAAATATATATGCTGTACATCAAAACAAATTATTATTCAATAAACCTGAGTGATAATAATATAATACAAAGTTCTTGAGATTTTTTAATAATGAATTGCTTATTATTAACGTTCTTAAAATTATATACAAAAAATGAAATTCTTTAACTTGCATTTTCTCAAACTAGATTCTACTGAAAGTTACTTTATAAATGTATAAAAATTTTACATGCTCAAAATACAATTTTGAATCATTTTATAGTATTTTAGAAGTATCCATCCATTGTGAATTTCCATGGCCATTATGTACAATTAGTATTAACACGCTTTGTTAACAATTATAGAAGACCTGAACCGTTAATTGCCAACAAATGAAATAATTTGTCAATTTTGAAATCTATGTTTACAATCATGAAAAAATAATCTTTATGAAATAAATTTTCATTTAAAGTAGTTATCGTATTAGCAAAAAAAATAAAATGATTTGAAAGATTAATATTATTTGTACAGAATTTGCAATATAAATGAATACTAAAGAAAGCTTTATTTACTTGTTGCCTTAATAGTTAAAAGTTTATTAAATTTATGTGAATTATTCGAACAACTCCAAATAACTATTGGTATTATATGCATGGTTAATAAGAATCTTAATTTTTACAAGTGAACCTTTTTGATAATTAGAATGTGTACTAAAATTGTTTTTTCTTCATTTTAATATGAAGTAGCTTGTAGAAAACTTCTTATGGAATTTCTTTTATAATCGATATGAATGATTAATTATAAATTACCTATCCAAGTATATGAGTTCTGCTTTTTTTCTTTTTGAACAATATTGTATTAGACTTACTGTACATGCATACCTAATACATACAAATTTGCTACTTTTGGCATAATCTTGTAAATTAAATTTGATGGCAATCTATAGTTGTGACTATTAGTTAAATAGGTGCATACATAAAGCAATTATATTAATAGTATGCTATTGCAGTTAATAGAAATAGATGTTTAAAGCTTTTAACTAAATTATCATAGCAATAATTATATTTACGGTATGTTATTGCAGTTAATAGAAATAGACATTGAAGCATTATTTTTTAAGTCTGATTATCATAGCAATTAAAATTTACTAATAAAAAACAAAGAAACCTCAGCTAGAACCATAACTATACATTATTGAATATCAATATCAAAAAAATTTAATGGTAGTAATATAAAATTTTACTAGCAAAAATATGAGCACTACTAAAGAAAATTGGGCATTAAATATTTTGAAGTACCATAAACTGCTGTATAAAAGACCTGGGTCTCTTACATTCTACCAAAATGTCTAAAAGAGTTTGTATGTAAAGTGCCATATACAAGACTGTTATATTCTGCCAATTTTTAAACCATATAGTAGACCCCAAGTCTAGTATGCACTGTGAGGTTATATCATGAAATGAAAAAATTTAAAGTGCATATACACTTTGTATTTACAATAGGCATTCTAACTATTTAAAAAAATAGTATTTGATTAATATAGATTTTGTGGTTCTTACACAGATCTAATTCATGGTGGATCTTGTATATGGCACTTTACAGAGAAAAATTTCATATTTTTCATTCATAGTGAGCAGCCTAAATATTTAAAAAGAACCACATTTGGTAATTGTAAATTTTGTAATTCATACCCAGGTCTAGGATTTGATATCTGGAGGGTCTTGTATATAGCAGTTTTATATTATTTTTAAATTAATCGTTTTAAAATCTAATCAGTGATATATTTATAGCATATGTATATATAGAACATTTATCTAATAAAATTTGCAGGTCATTTTGGTCAAATAATCTGGTTAAATAATTTTTGTTATACAAAATAAATATTATGTATATATATTTAAATATCAAACCTTGGTCAAATTGGCCATATTAATCTGGTTAAACTTGATCATTGACTGGTCTGTGCCAACTCTGTATCCCTCTGACCATACATGTAGACTAACTTGTAAAGTACTTTGGGCCAGCTATATGGTGATTAAATTTACTAAAATAAGGCCACACAAACTTATACTATTGGTTTTCATATCCTGGTCAGTGAAGTGGGGCTTTGAAATTTTAATTTTTTAATATATTAGCCAATAGAAATTCTCCATTCATAATTATGCGAACAGAGCGAATTTTTAATATAGTAAAGATTATTAATCAATTACATATATAAATAATGATAACAAATATAAAACTTTAACTTTTACTAAACATGGCTATGGTATTATTGATCAGTGCAATATGTTCTAAGAAAACAAAGTTTGTCTGTATAACAGTATAAAGAATACAATTTAAATCTTTAACGTATGAAATTTTTTATCGGGTATCCAGTTGTAAGACAATAAAATTTTTAAATAAAATTTTTTTTATTAAAAAAATTTTTTTAAAAAAAATTAAAATCTGGGTCGCCGGGTTATAAAAGGTTACTTAGTGATATGAAAACCAATAGTATAAGTTTGTGTGGCCTAATGCTTTGTTCTATTTAATTGTCAAAGTGTTCTGAGTTGGTTATCAATAAGGTGTAAATATATGAGTGTATCAAAGTTTTAAATTTATTTTCTTACCAGATCAATTTATTTGATTGTTAGCGTTAGAGATTGTGTCCAGTTTAAAACTTCTATGACAGGTTTTCCCTTGGCAGCACTCATATGATATATATAATAAATTAACCAATATCTTTTTTCTCTATTGTTTATTTTTTTTTCACCAAGGACAATCATAATAATTTATATAAAAAATGTTTGTTAAATTATTTTCAAGAAATTAAAAATTTATTAACCAATAGTGATGAATAAATAATTTATGTTAGAAGAAATAAAAATGTAAAAATGTTTAAAGCTCATTTGTTAATCTTAAAAGCTAGATATAGTTAGGGCGCTGACATTTATTATCTAATATTCATTTACTATAGGGGCTTACTCCCACCCCAGGTAAGATCTATAAATAGAATTTTGGCCATTCAAATTTAACTAAGGTAAGATTTTTCTTGACCCCCCACCCCCTAAAATATTACCTAATAAATGTCAGCACCCTTATTATAAAACTGCTTTATCTGAACAATAGATCAAACAAAATGGTAATTCAAATATTTTAAGAGATCCTAATTTTACTCTGAATATTTTTGAAATTATTCTTAAGTAAGTTTTTTTTTAACACTAATATTTTCTTATTTCTTGATCAAGAAAATAAAAATAAATAATATGAAAGTAAACAGAGTTATTAATATATTTATCTATATTTTTTATAGATATATATATATAGTAAAATGATTATATTAAAGTATAGAATACAATGGAAGTATTAGAAATGTTAGCTGTTGCTGATGAATTATTACTTTCAGACCTATTGGATTTCATTCAAAATCATTTAATAGAAACAAAATCGACATGGTTACATTCTTATACTTCAAAGATCTATCAATCAGCATTATCACATAATTCTTATTCTAATTTAAGAGAATTCATATCAATTACAATTGATGTTAGTTCTGAATTAATATTTAAATCTTCTAATTTTTTAACTATTAATGAATCTTTACTATTATCAATACTTGAACATGAAAATTTGGATATGACAGAGAATAAGATTTGGGATCAGGTTATCAAATAGGGGAATTGCTCAAATTAGTAATTTTAATTTATAATTTACAAATACTCATGATTGGACTTCTGAAGAATTCTCTACTTTAGCTTCAGCTATTTCCAAATATTTACTTTTAATTAGATTTTTTCAAATATCTAGAAGCGATATCTATAACAAAGATTGGCCATTTAGAACAATTCTACCTGCAGAATTAGAGAATGATATTATTAGATATCATTTAATAGTTGGTGATAAACCTACATTTGGTACAGATTTACCAAGACTTAATTCTGTCTTAATAACTTGTCAACAAATGTTAAAAATTACTAAATAGATTAAAAGAAAAATATTTCTTGCTTTTACTGATAATGACATTTATACTAAAGATGTAATTTATAATAATGATAATATTTATACTAATTATACTAATAATGATATTTATGCTAATAATGACATTTATACTAATAATAACACTTCTTATAAATTTAATTTGTTAATTCGTGGAACTTGTGATAGCTTTGATTTACAAACTTTTTATCAAAGATGTGATAATCAAGACCCTACTTTTGTTGTAATAAAGATTGCTCATTCATTAGAAATTATTGGTGGGTATAATCCTATAAGATGGCAAGTTGGTTTTGGACATTTAAAAAACAAAAAAAGTTTTCTGTTTTCATTTAAAAATAAAGGTCAATTAGAAGATGCAAAGATTAGTAGAGTTAGAAGAACTAGTTATGCTATCACCCTAAAGGACAAAAGTTATGGTCCTTGTTTTGGCAATAAAGATCTTTGGATGCATAGTAACTTTAGTCAACCCAACAGTTGTAGTTCTTGAAAAGATGACTATAAGACTCGGATTACAGAGCATAAAAATTTCTCAATTTCTTAATATGAAGTCTTTAAGATCATTAAAAATTAATCTTTTATTTTGCTTTATATTATTGTAAATTTTTTTTTATTAATATCATCATGTTATTATTATTTTTTTTGTATTGTTTTTTTTTTGGTTTCTTTCATATACAATATTTTGCTGATCAACTTTTCCAAATCTGGCAGAAAGGAAAAAAGCTGAAAACGAGATAGGTAACTTAGAAAACAGCCAAAAACTCCCTAAGGAAAAAGAAGGACAAGCAAAAATAATATAGAGTTTGCTAGTACAACTTAAAAGAAAAAGGATAATACTAGCTGACAAACTTAAACTTAAATTTTTTCAAAAAAATTTTTTGGAAATTTTTGGGGATTGGGCTTAACCCTAAATCGTAATCACTAAAACAACAAACAAACAAAACAATCGCGTAATCTGCATAAACAACAAAACAATAAACAAAGTAAACAAACTGAAATAAACAAACTTGTCACATGCGCAGCAAATCAAATCTTGTGTACCAAATATTGAGATAATCGATAAACAGAATGCAAATTCCAGAATAAAGGTTGGATTTCTTAAAAAGGGGTGCCAAGCTATAAAGTATGGTGGTACAGGTTGCGTAGACTTATTAAAAAGAGAATGTGTAAGAACACAGATAGTAGACCAAGAATTAGCAGAAGCCATACAAACTATTACAGTGGAAGAAATTTGTATTATAAGGCATTTTTTGGAATGCTATACAAAACTATTAGAAAAGCAACTCGGTGAAATTCAAAGAAAGGAGCCGAAGGAAAGTGTTAATTCTACAGAAGCAAAAAATCAGGCCAGGATAGAAACTCTCCTTCAGCTAGAGTGTGGAATGATAGATTATGGAACTCAAGTCTTGGAAGATGAGCTTAAGCTCAAATATGAAATCGAAGATGGAAAACAGGTTCAACAATTAGAGAAACCAAAGAATCCAGAGGAAGATGTAAAGATGTCGTTAGAAGACAATGAATTTCAAGTAAATGTGGACCAAACAAGAAAAAAACAACCTTACCCAGTATAAACAAGAGGCTGTAGATATGCAAAAAACCTATACGATTTGGGATGTTCTACTCAAAAATGGCAATGTATCAATCAAAAAACTAATGGGTCGCTATGGAAAAGTTAAGAATATTACTTGGACAACAAATAAGTTCAATAAAACAGCAGTTGTGGATTTAACACTCAAAAACCAAAGATACAAGAATATACTCGAGAATACATGGGCACTTCCAATAGGTAGATGGCTTACTAGAATCTCAAAGGGTATAAAGCAAAAAAAGATCATGAAAGAAAGAAAGTCATTTAGAGTGGTATTAGGTGGTATTCCAAGAAATACAATGGAGGTCTTATTATTTAGACAACTAAAACAAGTCAAAGCAAAAACAATCTTTATACCAGTAAATAGTAATAGTAATCTGAGGGGGTCAGCTTTTGTATACTTTGATTGTAAAGAGGATCTTGAGAAAGCGGTCCTAACTCAAGTCAATTATGGAAGTAACTCTCTCTTTTGGAAAGAAACCGGTAAAAAATACGTATTAAACTTGAGAAATGAAAGTGATAGACAGATTAATGAAAGTAGAGAATTTTATGGAAAAAAGAAGTACGCTACTTTGGCGGAAGAAAAAGAAAGTATAGTAGGAATAGATAACCTCACCAAACCCAGAAAGAAAGTGCCACTAGAAGCTAGATCGAGGAGTCATTCTCGCGAAAACAGAAAAGAAAAGAATGTATTAAGAGAATTGCAATATAGTAACAAAAGTGCAATAGCAGAAACAGGATTTACAAGAGGAAATGTACATTGTGCACGCTCCCAAAGCACCAAATTTGAGTAAAAAAGTATTCTAGAAGAAATTCTGAGACGTCTTAATAGAATTGAAGAAAAACAAGGGCTGGAAAGGCCCTGTCGCTCCTGAAGGGCGCCCCAGTTGTAATAGAGAATGGTGCAACTTCTAAGGGGTGTAAGGATGTTGCACCAGTTGGTGGGTTTAAGGGAAGGAGCATAGGGGTTGCGTTTCATAATATTAATGGACTTAAAACACAATTTCATAGAGTAGATTTTTTAATTTCGTGGGCTATTGAGGAAAAAGTAGATATAATTGGAATAGCAGAAACGAATTTGGGTGAAAGAGAGGCGAAGTTTATGGCAAAAGATCTGGGCAATTTTAGAAGTTTTTGGTCGAGTGCATCACCTGACAAACTCAAAGGGTCAGGCGTAGGACTTTTGATACACAGGAACATTGAGCAACATATAGGGAAAATAGAACGATTTAATGAATATTTAATGTGTGCATATATTTTCTTTAAAAAGTGTAAACTACTAATAATTGTAGCATACATACCTCCAAGTGATGAGACATATGCAACAATGGTTATCGGAAAAATCCAAGAAATAGTTAATAAAAATGAGAAGACCTGGCAAATCGTTATAATAGAGAACTTTAATCGTATACCCAACAAACTATTGGATAAGTCCTCACAAACAACAAATCTCAAACGTTGTTCTCTTTTCACATAGATGGAAAAGAAATTCTTTGTAGATGCTTTCAGAAGGCTAAATCCCAGGGCCAGAAAGTACACTTGGAGTAATGGTCATACAAGTACAAGAATAGACCAACTATGGTTATCAGAAAACTTAATGAGCAAGGCTTTAAAAGCAGATATTATCGAAATGGGAACAGTAACAGGTAGTGATCATGAATTGCCCATAGTTAAAATTCTTTTGGATCGCAGTAATTGCGCAGACTCAAAATGCAGAGCAGAGCAAACTTTCTTATCACGAATGGCTTGGAAGCTTGACAAGGCAATGAAGAAAAATTGGAACAATTACAGAACGGCGCTATGGAATAAGATTAAAAAGAATTTGCCACAATGGCCACTAAAGGATGAACAAAGCAAAGAGTCATGTCAGGTACCTGAGCAAAGAGTCTGCATAGATCAATTATGGGACATAATCAAGTCTGCAATTTGGAAGGCAGCAATAGAAACATTGCCAAAGAAAAAAGTTCAAAATAAAAAGAAATCTATCAAAAAGGATAAGGAGTCATCTACCAAAAAAGTGGCCAAAGAATTTGGCAGATTAATCAAAAGTGTTGCAAACAACAAGAATGCACATCACATGATCAGCAGCTAGAATAATAAAATCAAAAGTATTAATTCCAGTGCAGATATGGGGATACCAAATATCAATCTGGAACATGTTGATATTTGGCTTAATAGTGCATCTTTGTGGTGGAAAACAATAGAAGGCAAATTGATTAGTGAAGAAAAATTGCATAGAGAAAAGAAAATCAAAAAGTACGTGCAAAAAAGATGCGAAATGATTGTAGATGAGCAGAAAAAAATGCTAAGAAGTCTTCTCGAAAGACCATTTAATAAGGTAGTTTTGGACAGAATATTAATCAAGGAGAATGATGAATATAAGTTAATCTCTGAACCCAGTGAAGTTCTATCCAAGACCAACAAGCATTTTAAGGAACAGTTCAGAAAAAGGAATCCTCAACTAGACCTACTAAACAAAGAGTGGAGAAGTATTTATCAACTACTAAGTGGGATTCAAGAAGAATGGTATGAGCCAGTTTTGTTGCTGGTAGAGTTAGAGAAATGGCTCTTAATGCTTAATGAGATTAGAACAAATTTGGCACCAGGGGTATCTAATATTACTTACGAGTTAATTAAACAAGCGGATCTTTGAGTGCATACAGCTTTCAAAAATTTTGCAAATATTTGTCTTGTGCAAGAAAATATTCCAAACAAATAGAAAGTCGCACAAATTTATACGATTCCGAAGGGGGAAGATTGGGTTTTGAGTTGAATAGGGTGAGACCAATCGCATTATTGGAAGCCTTCCATAAGTGCGTAACAAGAATCATAACAAAGAGATTAAGTGCGATAATTAAAGACAAGAACATTTTGCAAGGACCTAATTTTGCAGGTCTACCAGAAAATTCAACGAAGGAACCTATTCATATCTTAAACTCGTTCCTCGAAGAGGCCCATGAGAAAAAGAAGGAAATGTGGCTCCTTTTCCAAGATATGAAGAAGGCGTTTGATTCTGTTAGTCTTGTGATGCTTAAAAAATTTATGCAGTGAATAAGGCTTCCAGGAACTGTAATTAATTTTGTAATTAACCTATTTAGTAAGAGGCGTATGCAAGTAATAATGGATTACGGCCTTACAGAAGAGTTCGTAGCTGAGGACGGAATCGACCAAGGCAAGGTTATCTCTCCCTTGGTGTGGAGAATTTTTTACGATCCTCTGTTAGTTAGGGTCCAGAAGGACAAGTCCCTGGGCTATACTGCTGAAGTAAATAGTTTCAAGGCAAACATAAACAAGGAAAGAGAATTAAACATACGGCAGGCTGTTCTAGCATATGCCGATGACACAACATGGATTGCATGCTCAAAGGAGCAATTAGAAAGAACAATTAATATTGCAAAGCAGTTCTTCCAAATTAATGAAATCGAAATTAATGGCAGCAAGTACAAGCTAGTAATAATCAACTCGAAGCTTCCAAAGGAAGAAAGTTGTGTTTTTTTCTGCAAAACGAAATTATTTGCAGAACCAAAATTATATGATGTAAAATTCCTGGGTATATACTTGCACACATCCAAGGATTTAGCTAACATTAAAAGGAAAGTAAAGAAGATTGTTGGATTGTTTACGCATGTATTAGAAAAGAAAAAGGTGACAGCTAGTCAGCTAAGCTATATAAACAATCAGGTGCTTCTTCCAAAATTAGAATATATTTTACAGGCCACAGCCCTATCAGAAAAGGACCTAAAAAATATACACCAGCCAATAATCTGCCTATGTAAAAAAAAGTTAGGCATAGCACAAACCGCACCGAATGATATAATATTTCACAGAGGTATTCTGGGCTTCAAATCCTTGGCAAGCTCTTTGTTGGCTAAGCAGGCGACGAGTCTCTTAAAAAGACTAAATAGTAATGAATGTTTAGAAAGCCTGGCAGAGCTAAGAATAAAACAAGGTGCAATCAAGGCGGGTATTTTGCAGGATGTACGTAGTGTACCTTTTGATGCGGAGCATGCTACTCTA
The DNA here is from genome assembly GCA_003550325.1 of Gigaspora rosea. Classification (NCBI taxonomy): domain Eukaryota; kingdom Fungi; phylum Glomeromycota; class Glomeromycetes; order Diversisporales; family Gigasporaceae; genus Gigaspora; species Gigaspora rosea. The sequence goes on from QKWP01001472.1 coordinate 100,892, forward strand.
TGGAAGGGAAATCTTTCATACAATGTGATTAAAAAATGCAAATTAATCAACTTAAAGTTCGAAACCCAAAGTATTCAGAATGAGGTGTATAACAAAGAGGTTGCGATTGTAAGTTTTCTGGATGAAAGAACGATAAAGAACTCGATGAACACAAGGGTTAGTTTGGAGTTGATATCACTGAACCAGTTAATAGACCCGACAGGCACAAGTTTGATGTCATGGCAACAAGTCAGAGGTATAAGAGAAAGAAGGATGAGAGGAAAAACACCTGATTGGTTCAGCAGGATCGAAGAAAGGGTTATGATAAACAAGTCCTCAAGGGAGCTTAAAAAGGAATACCGACTAGAAGGTGAAAGTAGTAAGCTTACGTCACCAATAAGGAAAAAAGTTCGTAATGATAAAATGTACAAGGATTGGGTAGTAGTAAGAAAGAAAAATTCAACTACACACGTTCTGGGACGCATAAGCAAAAAGTTCACATACAAAGCCATAGTAGAGCATTGGGTCGAAACCCAAAAAGTGAAAGGTGCGGTTAGAATAAATAGGTGTAAAGGCTGTGTTTTAAATAAAGGTGGAAAAGAGAATGATTGCCAATTCTCAATAGAAATGAAAGAGTGTATTAGCAGAATAGATGGCATAGTCAAAAAGGAAAACAACTAGTTAATATCATTTCCTTTGAGCTATTATAGGCATACTGCTTATGAAAATGCACCTAAAGATCAAAATAGTACAGAAAGATTAGCTATGGCGATAGAAGTTAACAGAATAGAATTTGAAATAATTAAAAAACAAGGGTTAAGTAGTAAAATTATGAATTTACTATTAGGTATGGTTGGAAAAAATATACAAAAGGAAAGATCAGATTATGTCTTTATACTGATGGTTCTTGGTATAAGGAGGAGGAAGGTATTGAAGATAGAATGGGTTCTGCTTGGGTACAAGTAGATAAAGAGGAGGTGATGGTAAATTTGTTAGGGAAAATCAGGGTGGCGGATTGGCCTTCATCGATGAGATCTAAATTGGTTGCAATTCTTTGTGTGCTGTTAGTAGTAAAATTAGATTCTGTAGTTGTAGTTAAGACAGATAGTTTAGTAGCGATTAGTAGTATTGAGAATGTGTTCAGGTCACGAAGTTTCAAGAAGAGTCTTAAATTGAAAATCAGGTCAATTCTTGACAAGATATATGAGGTAGTCCAAGTCAAAAATCTCTCCGTAGAGCTTTGTAAAGTGATGGCTCACAGTAGTATAGTATGGAACGAACTTGCGGACAGGTTAGCAAAAGAAGTGGCACATTTAGAAGAAGACTAGAAGTGGATACCTACCAACCCTACACGTTGGAATGCATCTCTGTGGTAGAATAGAAAACATATCGATACCTGTCCATGTAAGTTTATATTGCGGTTAAAGAGAAGAGCCGTCGAGGGAAGATGCCTTTTTTCGAGTAAAAGTCTAGCAGCAGAATATAATTATAATAGTGATAAGCTAGACTGGGCCTACAGATAGGCAAGACTAGAGGAATTGGGAGGAGTCAGATGTAGAGGAATGGAAAGCAGTTTCAAATTAATACTATGAACCAAAGGAATGTTCCAACTTCTCCCAACACTGAATGAGTTGCATGCCCATAAACCTTGGTTGTATAAGTCGCCAAACTGCATTTTGTGCAAGGAGGAGACTAAGGAAACCATGAAACATTTAATTCAGTGTAGTTTTGCAGAGAATTTTTGGCAGGAAACGGAAAACACAGCACTGAGTGCTGCATGGGCAGTACTCTCGGACGAAGCAAGTTTTCCGTTAAGTGTTTGGGAATTAAGTAAAATTCTGTTAAGTGATAGTAAAGAAGCTCGCTTCAAAGAAAGAGAAGTTTATTTAAGTGGTCTTGTAAAAAGAAAGAAAATCGAGTTATTTTGCAAGAAGGGACTGTCTAGAAAGAATACAAGATCTTGTATAGATGCATTTTTGTATGTAGTACAAGAGGGTTTTTACTGTGTTATTTGGAAGGAGAGATGTAATGAAGTCATTAAGTGAGAAAAAGGTGCCGGTATAGAGAGATCTTTGAAAAGAAAACGTAAGGTTTTTGAAGTTCGAAACAAGGAGCCACATGTTCCGGAGCTCATAGAAGCTGAAAGAAAAGATAGAGAACGGAATAAACAGAAGAAACAGGAGGTGGAGAACTCAGTGAATGAGTTAGTCGAGAACTCAATGTTAAGTCAAATAAGAGGTTTGCATATAGTAAGTTGGTAGATGCGAAAGTAGTTTCTTTTTATATGTAGAATTTCGTTTTGAAGGTAGCTGAGGACCTGAACATGCTCTCGTAAAAATATATGAGAAAAATCGTATGTCACTACAAGACTATCAAACATCAGTGCAACAACCGTACCTGGGCACTAGTGGAGTAAGCCGGGTATTAGCCTATATTATAGTTAGTTTTTAGTTTATGTATTTTTTTTACGTAAACTGCTAATAAAGTAGAGCACAGTTGTAAAGTTAAAAAAAAAAGTTTCTTTCATATATTTTTATATTTTTATTTTTTTAATATTTTCATTTATGTTGTCTTTTTCTTGTACTATTTAAATAGATAACATTACTAGCCAATATACAGAGATTTTATTGAATAGTAAGGGCCCTTTCCTCATATGTGACTTTGAAAGTTCTCAAATTTTTTCGTAATATTGAAAATTGCATATCCTATGTGGGATTAAATTCTAATTGGGTATTACAATTTATAATTAAACTAGTATAAGAAGGAATATATTAACATAGTAATTTTGTTTCAATATTATCCAGATGAGGCCATACCATCAATGAAAAATATTTGAAAAACTTTTTTGCTGTTTGAGAAAATAAATTAATAATTTTATGTTCTCAAAAAATTTAATGTTCCTACTATTTTTTTTTTTTAAAAAAAAAAACTTTCATTGCAAAAATCTTTATTATTATGAACTTTATATATAAATTACAGAATTTATTGTTTTCTTAGTTTGTTCTCAAAAGAGAACATGATTTTTAAAAGTTGTATTCTCAAAATTTTTTAAATGCACTTGGAAATATTAAGAACATTAGATATTAGAATAATTTTTTAAAATTTATTATATTGCATGTTAAATTGTATTTAACCTTAATACAGTTTATGTTTTTTGAAGTTTATTAATCGTGTTATATCTTCTATAAATTGAGTTTTCTAGCACTTTCAAAGATATAAACATATCGACAACTTTTTCACTTCTGGAAAAACTAGGTTTGCTAAACATAAATGATATAAAATGGAATTGATGAATTTCAATTAATCACGAACATTAAAATTTTGAGCAGTTATTCTGATTTCTTAAAACAACTCTAATATGATATTTTCATATTGGAGTAATTTTTGAAAAATCAGAAATCTTCAACAATAATCATCTAACAATTGCGGTTTGCAAAAAGGTGGTTTAGTGATGATAGCAGAAAAATTTTTGAGATTTTAATTGTGAAATCTTTAAAACTCTTCAAGAATCAAAAAATCAGCTGATTTCTCATTCTTCAGAGGTCACACTTTTTGCAAACCGCCATTCACTAATTGATCGGTCAATTAGTCAAATAAAATCGATAGTTGAATAAAATAATTTATCAACTAATCGATTGAAAAAATTTGTAACACTAGCAATAGTTTAATATGTAATAGATATTTTCGGGCTGTTTGTGAATATCATGGATTAGCATGGCGAAGCACGGCGCACGTGAAATATCTGATATATTTCACTGTTCCTATGCCCATAACATTTCTGACTAAAATTTTTATTGATGACATAATAGCCATAGAAAATTTTTTAATAGTTTCATGCAGGGTTGTGCAAATTACATGTCCGATGATTTTATCAGACATTGGACATTTCCAAATTGTCTGAAGCAATGCCCAATGTCTGATATGTCCGATGAGATGCAGTTATAATTGCCAACGGACAATGTCCAATAATTTATACAGGACAATTCAGACAAATGTCTGATGTCTGAAGATATGTCCGATGCTAATCATAGTTCATCCATAAAATTTAACATATGACAAATGCGAAAGCACCATGAAGAAATTAATTTATATTATTGTTCAATTCAGCGTATATATGTATAAGGCAACTGCGCGATGCAGGAATGTAAATAACGATGTTGTAATATATGTGTCTTTTAATGTATTATAAAGCTTTTAATGTATTTTCGTATGCGACATGGTAATCATATGTAGCAATTGAATTAATTCAGCCCAAATTGGTTTATAATCGCCGTGTTCTTGCCATAAACAATGAATTATTTGATTATAGGAAATTTTTGTATTTACATTTCTGAATCATGCTATATTAATTCTCTAAATAATTCGTCGGTCCTGTCCATAATAATAATATATAATAACAAATTCGTATTCATTGTATGCGTATATGCTGTACATTGGGAATAGAATCTTAGTAGATTTAGAATCAATATAAGTTGATTCTAAACACTCTTATGTTGAACTGAAATTTTAAATTCACTCAAATCGGTAAAGAATTTCGAACTTACAGTAAAGGAGGACCCCGAGCAATCTATGAATAGCTAACTATTTTAAAAAATCTTAATATATTACTAAAAATAGAAAAGATCTACAGAAAAATGGTTAAAAATAAGCATTAATATTACTAAATATAGAAACGATCTACAAAAAATAGTCAAAAATAAGCAAAAGCAAATAGTGACCTATCTATGTATAGCTCAGGGTCCTAGTAAAGATGATTCTGAACCCATTTAGCATATATTCAATTAAAAACATTAAATTAACTTCAATTTACATCAATTATTAATTGACTAATATCATTAGTAAATTTGAAAATAGCATGCAAAATCGATGTAAAATTTATAGTCATTTATTCCTTATAACCCTATCTAGTTAGTAAATATGGCTTATTCATGAAGTTTTACAATACAAATATTTTATTATAATTAATTTATTATGTTATTTTGGATCTGCCCATGTGCGATATTTCGAAATCATGTTAACTCAATACAGTATATATAAAGTTACATAAAGGATGTCAACGATAATTATATGCTACATTAAGATGCGCATTAATTCAGAACACCACCCATGAGAGATCATGTAATGTAAATTATTTTTGAAAGTCTCAATTTTCAAAATAACGCCCACGAACGTTGTTTCGTGCTTATACGGTATATATGGGGTGAGTCAATAAAAAAGGAGCAAATTATTTTAACTTTTTTTTAAATATTTATAATATGAAAAATTCTAATTAAACTTTTAGTGTATGAAACACGGGTATTAATTAATTGATTTACCAATCCATAATTGTAAGTCAAAAATTAATTGATTTAACAGTTAAAGGGTTAGCCTAAAGCTAGAAAGTTTTATAATTTATTCTAAAATTTGACAAGGAATATTTTTGTTAAAACTCGAAATAGGTTTTATATCAAGATTTTAAGATATCAATATACCCATGTTTATATACTAATGTACAAATAGAAATCGTCTTACAAAAAAAAAAACCATTATTTTAATATAGTGTATAATTTGGTAATCTAATGAGATTGCTTTTCACAAGTTACATTACCCAACAATGTGCACTTATAGAGAATTGACTAAAGATTATACCAGTCTCCCAGATAACCGTATAATACGTGTTATCTAACCAACTTTTATGATTATAAATTTATTTCTTTCTGTTATTTTTTCATGTGCTACGAAATAATCACATTTATTCGAATTAAAACTAGGGATTGGAACTGTTTACCCATTTAAAAATTGCTCTATAGTTCCGGGCAGAATTATGTTGGTCGTGGCCGGATTGGTTTAATGCCAGCCAAATTAAATAGTTAAATGATTAAACGATTAAGAAAAATTTTAGGCAATTCAATCTAATTAAAACTCAGCCTACCAATTCATGATCATAATTGTCAATGGCTCAACTGGGCAAATGATTGGCTGACACGTATCACAAGGTGGCATGTGTTCATTTGCCCGGTTGAACCAATTTTTACGGTTATTCAAAAATTTTTGCCGAATAATGTATACAAAATGCATGTGATCGCTATGCTCAAACTAAACCAAAAATAAAAGAATTATTTGAGATTAATAGCTTAAAATAGATAGTATTTTCCATATAACATTTTGGCAATGAAGATCTAGAAAATAAAATAAAGGTTTTTTTTCTTTAATTAGTTTTACCGGTAAATGAGTCCAAGTTACTTTGAAAGTAAATGAGAGCTTAAAAAAGTCAAATTTAAAATAAAGTGAGTGTTTCATCTCATGATAAATTTATCTATGTACACAATAGCCATTAATATATTTTACTGTATCAGATGTAATTTAAAAATCATAAATTATAATAAAAATGATCAATAAATAAGTACCTTCGAAATTAAATTAGATAAATTACAGTATTTATAAACACTTGTCTGCCAATTGATAGTTTGTAATAAATTCGTCTGTGAAATATGGTGGCTTACAAAAATTCTGTAATCAAAAAAATTCATTCAATGTTTAGAACTATTCTGATATATACAAGTCATTCTCGTTGTAATGAAGTGATCCCATTCCATAGTAGAATTTTTAAAAATTTCATTATATCGAGAGATTATTAATAAATTCACTACGTCGAGAGAATTTTTATATAGACTGGTTTTCACTATATTATAACGAAACTTCACTATATAACGAGAGTGACTTGTATTATGAAATTACAAAAATCACCTAATAATCGAATGATTTCATTCATTTTTTTTGTGATTTGTAATTGTTGATAAAAGTTTATGAAGTGATTGTCAGAGAAATAATACGGTTCCACTAGTAATGATCATGTAAATGGGCGAATGACCTGGTGTTTAAATTCTATGCCGGTGTTACACTTAAAAATTTTAAAATTTTTTCTGATAGCCCTATCGGTATCCCGTGACATATGAACATTCTTTTCTATTTCTTTATTTGTTATTATATACATATCTCCTTTATTTCCTATTTTATTATATGTATACATATTATTTCTTATTACTTTATTGGGACATTATACTAAAGATTGGATCGAAGTCTATTATAGATACGATAATCAGTCAGAAGATAGATCAACTATTATCACCCCGGCCCCGTTTACACCAACACGTTTGAATAAGAAGTCTTCAGTACGTGTCTCATAGTGACACTTGAATATTTGGCCTATCTTGGATGCCTCAAGGCATTCAAATATTTTTAGGAATCTGCTAATATGTTTCAAGATTTCATTTTCACAGACGGAACTTTTAAATAAGGCAAAGGCGTGGTTGAAACTAGTGTAATTAATGAAGGGATTGGTGTTGAAAAGAATCGAATGATTCTAAAAATAAGTTGACCGCAGGTAAAAGTTTTCTTGAATAGACTACTGTAATTAATTTATGTATCTGAAAACATGTATTTAAAGGCTCGAGTTCTGCCTTTAATAAAAACTTCAGACTTCGATCTGATCCTTTGTTTAATAATAAACCTTGACCCTATATATGTTAGTAGGCATTTCAAAGCTGAAGACAACTCATATGCACTTTTATTATCGAATTCTCAACACTGTTTGTTAGCATTACGCTGCTGTTTTGTTATTTGTTTTATTAGTTATTTTATTTATTGTTTGATTATTTTGATACTGCTGCTGATACACATATCGATATACCTTGTTTTATTGATAATACATTTAAGACTATAGATAGATTTGTTTAACTGCTGTTTTGTTTGATTGTTTTTGCTGATTAACGATTGATATCGTTAGATAACCCTTTGTTTAATTATATACCAATTCATCCCTTTTTAGCCACTTACACTTGATTCAACTCCTTTTATGCCAAAGTATCCTAAATCCTTCATAATTCTCTTCTCGAACTTCTCTGCCGCTGACTCATAAATATTGTTTACTATTCCGATAGCTCTACTGGCAGGTCTGAAATTTCCCAACCGGATAGTAACACCAGGTCCAATCTCTAGGATTGACTGTACTAATTCATGAAAACTTTATAAATACAGGAAAATATTCTTCAAAAAAATTTTACCATTAAAAATTTTCTTAATTATATATAGTTAAAAATTTTTTTTTCAAAAAATATATGACCTCTTTTCTATAGCAAATTAAATAAAAATAAATATCATGAATCAAAAAATATTTATCTTGTTATTTGCTATCATGCTTTTTGGTAGTTTAATGCCATCTATAAATTCATTTCTAGCTAATATGAATGGTGATGGTTATAGTTGTCCTGACCCACCTTACTGTCATGGTAAGTTTTACTTTATTAAAAGTATTTTGAATAAATTAAAATCTATTTAAAAATTAATTACAACAGATACAGAGGCGTGTGTCTATGATCAGAATACTAAAATGTGCACATGCTCATGCTGTGATAGCAATGGACAAAATTGTCCCAAAAATTATCCTTAGTTAAGTTAAATCTTTAAAACTTCTATTTAATGTCTCAAATGTAAACTGTGCTTCATCTAATAGAATTACTTTAGCAAACTTAACTAATTCTGCTAATTCAGGTTGTTCATCAATACTTAAAAGTTGTAGTTTCATTTATTTTTAATTAATATAATGTTCTTATTATATAACTTAGTTTTTTTCAATATAGTTCATTATATAAACCATTTACATTGGCATTTAATGATATCAATTTAATTTCTTTTCTGTATATAAATTTTGGACAGTTTTAATGCTGGCTGGTGATGAAATTCATCGGGTATGCTGTTTCTAAAAAATGGGTCTAATAATTAGTATTCGATAAATTAAATAAAAATGATTAGCACCAAAAAAACCCTATCTCTAATTTAAGCCCCTAACTAAAGCTTTATTTTAGCTTTAAAATTAGAAGAAAAGTTTCGATAGATCTATAAAAATAATTTTTTTATGAATATTATTTTAAATCTTTTTAAAAAATAAAATAAATAAAAAAAAACAAAGCACATACAGAGATAAAAAGATTGAAAATAATAAGTTAAAATATGAGCCCGAAATGTATAGAAATTATTGCATGAGAAATGAGATTTCGGGCGTTCAAGTTTATCGTTTATATTTTATCAGATTCATCTTGTGAAAAATTTAATCAGCGATATGTATCGAAGTGTAGCGAGGGCACATTCATGCAATGTTAGTCAGAAAAATCCAATCATAATCGTGAAGTGAAAGTTCTTGTGAAAATCTGCAGTCGGAGTAACTGCAATTACATCAATCAATACTAATACTGTAATAAGGAGTTTCAGAATTAAAAATTATTTTGATAAAATAAGATGTATTTATTATCAAATAAGAGATGTACAAATCTTATTTATTTCTTAATTAAAATTCGAATACACTTATTGCTTTGACATTTATCAGATCCTGATTTCCTAGTGATATGTAATTATTATATTTACATGTTAATTCTATTAACATAGTTATACTAATTATAATTTATTTCAATCATTTTACATGTGTAAGTAGCGTGCCACTGGTGCTCTACAACTTTAAATTCAGATATGGCTACAAATTAAAATCAAATATTTGATGATTAATTCTAAAGTGGCATAATCTTATTATGATATAATTTATAAAAACAACCCTTTTATTTTGACCGCTATATTTACAAACTAATTTAAGGGTAGAGGGTACTATTTTAAAATTATATATAAACTTAATAGTAAATTTTTTTTTATATTTAATTTTATGAAAATTATATAATTGTAACCTAATTTTTTTTAAGCCAAGTTTGTAAAGCAGGTTTTTCTGATTCTAATAATAGTAAAATCATTAAAATTGGTTAAAAACTTAGTAAAATATAACTTTTAAAGGTTGGGTATTAAAATTTAATAAAACTAACTTATAAATTTACGCAAATTGACCAATCAGAATTAGCAATTTTGAGCAACCCAGAAAAATTTGGGCCAACCCAGAAAAGCTTTGTAATATATACAATATATTTTTAAAATATAATAATAGTTCAAAATTTTATCATAATAGATAAATTGGTTTATTTATATATTATAATATTTTAATAAAAATTTAGTTGTAATTTAAAAAGTTTTATTAGAAGCATATGTTAATTTTATATGAAAATTTCAAAATACTATATAAAAACTATATAAAAATAATATATGAACCCTTTACTCTTAATAAATATATGAAGAAATAGCTTATTTCTAGAGTAACTTGTTTAGAAAATAAGTGTATTTGTCTATATTTTGAAATTCAGAAATCAGAAAATACAAAAAAAAAAATAATATATATATAATATATAATAGATATTTCACAGTTCCTATGCCCATAATATTTCTGACTAAAATTTTTACCAATGTGATAACAATGGAAAAAGTTTGATATCTTTCATGGAATTGTGTCTCATAAAAATATCATTAGAAATTTTTATGGAAGAACATTAGGGCCATTGAATATATATATATGTACAGTACATATAATAAAAATGAATTGCTGTATTTGGTATAAAAATTAGAAAATACAATAATAAATATTGGCATAATTTGCTCTTTGGAATTTTTTATTAGCGATAAGATTTTTGAATATAAAGCAATGTAATAATGTAATAATTTTTGACAATTATAATTTCACTAAAGATCCATAACCTAAAGGCAAAGTGCTTGAACAACCTCTTTTTTTACTCCATCACTAAGTAGTTTTAGCTAATTAGTGTTAACTCTGTGAAAAAATGGTCTGTGCCTCCTTGATTAGTTTGTTTGACTCAGATTATTCAAAATTTTATTCCTGATCAATTGATTTAGGTGCTTAAAAACACCTTAAATCAATAAAAATAAGAAATCAAATAAAAAATAAAAAATGGTTTATTGCACTTTGTAAAATTATGTAGCCTTATGATAAGTCTAGCAATCACAATCACTATTATTTTATAAACTAATTAATAACCATAAGGGTTATAATTTTGCAAATTTCCCAATTACATATTTGATAAACGAGATTATAGAGGATCATAAATTTTTTTCTTCTCATTATTTCTTGTATGTTATTAAATTAGCACAGTAATCCCATATTTAAAACTCAGTTAGCCAATCAATTTGTAAAGCATGATCAATAAATTGCATGATAATATCCAAATTTTTGGCAGCTGCGCAGCACATATCAACCAATTATTTACTCTGGCAGAACAAATTTCAAGATATTTATTACTAATATTTTATAAGTATGGCTTATACAATACTATTCTGGTCATCATAATTTTGATTATGTGATACAAAAAAAAGAAATAAGTAATGTGATTTATTATTCAAAAAATAATATGAGATCTGTGTGTCGATAGTGTAGTAGCTACGCTCTCAGGTCCACAATTGCAAGGTCACCAGTTCAAGCCCTACTAAGAACAAGAAAAACTATACGATGGATGAACTGAGCCAGGATCATAATTGAAGATTTAACCACCACCTTTTATGAGTGATGCTCCTAATTAAAAAACTTATAGTGAAATTCCAGTCAAAATCGAATACCTTTGGTAAAATTCTGGTTGCCTACCAGTGAAATCTGGTTGCCAAGAAGACACTATCAGTGAGATTCCAGTTGAATTAGAATACCTCTAGCAAAATTCTGGTCAAAATTGTTGAACATTACCAGGTTAATCTGGTAGAACCATTAAAATAGTTAGTATATATGTAGATTATAACAAATATATATAGAGGACCTGGTTTAGAAGGCCCATGAATTAAGTAAATAATAAAATTATGCCTCCCAGCGTCCCTTCATCAAAAGGGTTTAAAAAAATAATATAAATTATTCTTTAAAGAGATAATAAGGTAGCTGCATGACATGTGACTATAGGTGGGGTGAAATTCATTTTCAAATTTTTAAAATTTTATTATAATTTCAACATTTTAATATTTTTTAAATAAAGATTATAAACAGTTATATTGTTTGGTTTACTTTTAAGAATAAATATATGTCACATATATGTAAACATAGTTTGTAGATCTGTGCAACAAATGCTCTATATAACAAAATTTTAAATTAATATAAGGTTAGGGAGGACCCCGAACAATACATATAGAGGTTACATTAGCTTTAATATAAACTTTTTAAAATTTTTATCCACTTTTTATTAGAGCTAATTAACTATATTTTACATATAAGCTTTAATATTTAATAAATTTTAACCAAATATTAAATATAACAATACTTTTTTTTAAAAAATTTTTTCAAAAAAAATTTATTTCTCAAAAAAATTTTTTTTAAAAAAAAATTTTTCTTAAAAAAAAAATTTTTTAAGAAAAAAAATTTTTCTTAAAAAAAAATTTTTCTTAAAAAAATTTTTCTCAAAAAAAAAATTCTCAAAAAAAAATTTTTCTCAAAAAAAAATTTATCTCAAAAAAAAAGTTTTTCCAAAAAAAAATTTTTCTTAAAAAAAAATTTTTCAAAAAAAAATTTTTCTTAAAAAAAAATTTTTTTCAAAAAAAGGTTTTTTTAAAAAATTTTTTCTTTATCCAAATTTTAAATACAACCTATTTAAAACTTATTAATTTTATCCACTTTTAATAATATAACATTAAAAGCTTTTATCCATATTTAAATGTAACCTTTTGACCAATACCCACTTTTCAAATGTAACATTTTTGTAAAAAAGTAACCTTTTTAGCCAAAATTTTAATGTAACCTCTATATATATTGTTCGGGGTCCTGGTTAGGGTAAGGGTCAGTATTTGAAGTTAAAGTAGATAATAGTATATACCAAAATTTTGCAAGGAATTTGTTTGTTAGAGCATGAAAGGTAGTTATATAGATGAAATTTTTTGATATTACAAATTTTAGAAAAAAGTTTTTTATTTTATTATATAAAGAAATTTGCAAGTTACATCTGATTTTTAAATTTAATTAGTAGATTGATAAGGTGTGATATACAAGCACATTGCAGGATACAATGCCTAATTAAGTCCTTAATTTAAAATATTTAAACAAGTCTTAATTTAATAAAATTTAATTTTTATGAGCTAAATACTAATTTTACCAATTTCTATATTAAGGGACCTGTTAAAGCCAGATGCTATTATGTGATTGCCAGCTAGGCTTCCACATAGGCCTGGGCTACCCATGGGTAGTACCACAAGGGCTGGGCCAGGTTATTGATTTTTGAACCCATGGGGTAAGGGTAAGGGCTCCAGGTACTAAACTATTACACAAATGGGTAGAGCTAGGGTAATATCACTATCCTGCCCTTTTGGCTTACAAGTACCTGTTAAAGCATTCATATGCGTAACAACCAATCATAGCTGGTATATGATGAATATATATATATATATACAAATTAGTAATTCTTAATTTAATCCAATAATTACTAATAACGATAACCAATATGTAATGTATTAAATTGCTATTATCCAATACACTGAATTGCTAGAGCTCAACTTTTGAGATTACTAATATACTAAAGTACCAATGAACTAAGTACTATCACACTAAAGTACCAATGCATTATATAGCCTAAAAATTTTTAGCTGTACTTGCACAAGTATTGCATTAGAACAGATATTTAGCTGTGCAGATCATATTATTGACAATAACTGCACGTTATTAGACCCAGTTATAATAACCTGCTAATGTGCCAAAAAAATTGGTTAAAATATAGCAAATAAGTATGGATAGGATTTATAAATATTTTTATTTAATTTGATTAAGCTTTTACAATTTTTTTAATTTTTTTTTTAAAAAGAATTCTAGGTAAATTTTTTTGGATTAATATATTTGTAGCCATGGCTACATGTAGCCGTATCAATAAAGCCAATTAAATTTCAGGATCAGGTGTAATGTGAAATCAAAACAAATACTAGTTTTTTTAAAGAAATTGCCAATAAGGGTATAGACATTTATCACCTGATTTTTTAGAGGGGAGGGAGTCAGAGGGATTATCAGGTGCTATATAATATAGTATTATTAGCCAATCAAAATTGCCCAAAATAACTATATAAAATTTTTAATAATAATAATTAAAAATATAAAAATTTTATTTAATTAATTCTAACTTTATGCACTAAGTAAACATGTATAGCATTTAAAAATACATCAAAACGGCATAGTTGTTTTTATTTTACTTGAAATTTAGAGAATAGATGCATAATTTTGGATTTTTGATCAAAAAAGTCAAATTAAGCATCTTTTCACCAAATTTCAAGTAAAATAAAAACAACTCTCCAATTTAATGTATTTTTAGG
>QKWP01001472.1:116327-133154 GCA_003550325.1 Gigaspora rosea
TTAGTGCATAAAGTTAGAATTAATTAATAAAAATTTGTGAATTATAAGATTTATAAAATTTTATTAATAAAATTCTATAAAATCTTATGATTCACAAAATTTTACTAATTAATTCTAACTTTATGCACTAAGTAAACTTCAGCACCAAAAAATACATAGAAATATATTATCTTTGGACCAGTTTGCAGACTTCAGACCAAATCTGAACCAAACTGGGTTCGGTCTGTATATATTATTTGTTTAAATTTGATTGGAAGTTTAGTATCAGGTGGGGGGAAGGGGGGTACCCTCTTAAGAGGTGGAAATCACCTGATAAATGTCTATACCTTAACTCAAAATTTTGATTATGAACCATCTTCTATGTTCTAACAAAAAAAAATCCTCGTTAAATTTTGGTATAAACTATGCCTTGCTTTGTCCCAGGCCTCATCCTAACCCTAATATTAATCGTGGGGTTTTATTTTTATAAAAAAAATTATTTCTATAATTTGATAGTTACGTTACACCTGATCTTAGTTATGGCTACATGTAGCCTATGGCTACAAATATATTAATTCAATTTTTTTTTTAATCTTTATAAAAATTTGGATAAAATTTTTTTTTGATTTTTATAGAGCAAATTTTTTTTTTGAATACCGTATTTGCGCGTAATAGCAGGCCGGGGTGTTAATTCAGATTTTGAGTTTTTAAAAAATTGAGCTTTTTTGCTCAAAATAGCGCCCATGCACGTCCTGAAATAACGCGCACCCACCTTATATAACATAGTGCTTAAAGCGGGTTCATATCATTTCACCAGTAGACAGTTTATTTCATCGACAGTTCATTTCGCAAGTTTTTTTTATAATTGCTTTCCCTTTAACTCTAATTTTAAACTCCAATTCTAACAACATCAATTAGAATTACATGTTGGTGAAATTGGCTATCGGAAATATACTGTCTACTTTAACTATTAAGGTGAGAGAGCATATATGTTTAGCCAATTTAACTCTAATAATTACTAGAAGATAAATTTATAATTTACTCAAATAGAGATCTTTTAAACACTACATTAGCTTATTTTCATTATTTTTCTTAAGTAAAATCAGGGAAAACTTTTCTAATATTGTATTCTATTGTATGTCTTTATTGAATTCATTTGTTTATATATGTTGTGCACCAAATGCAAATCTGGCCCAGTTGTCAATTGGGACAGCCCAAATATCAATATTTATAGCCAAAATAAAAAACTGGTCTAATCTAATCCTAACCTAACCCTAATATCCGAGCTAAATTAATTTTTAATTTGGCCAGATTGACAACTAGCTGATTTGCATCTGGAGCACGACATATATATTTGAATTTAATAGATGACACGTTAATAGCACTTTAACATTTTGTTTAACACGCTATGTGATAGTACAACCAAGCCCAGCACATTGACATGCTGTTTATAATCTGCGCCCCTTAACATGTTATGAAGATTTTACAAAAAGGGTCGTTTATGTCAATCATCAAGTTTACTCAGACTTTGACTAACATTTAATGAATTATAAAAAAATTAGAAATAAAAGTTATCTATACTAAATAAAGAGAAGATCTATTTACAAATTGGGTAAACTAATTGGGAAATTCAAATCTAATGTCACAATTTCAAATTGTAATACTACGAAATGAACTTATCTGTAAATTAATCATTTGTAAATAAGCTTGTCGGTGAAGTAAGTTCAATGTCTTTAAAGTGTTTGTCGATAATTAAACCAATTTCAAATACTAGTACAGGATTTCAAAAAAAGAAATTTTGATTCAAAATAAGGCGCATGTGCATTTCAAAATAATGCGCAGGGGTCCAAAATAATGTGCAGGGGGCATTATTATGCACAAATATGGTAAAGCTAAAATTTTAATAGAAATCAGTATTTTATCTTAGAGGTTGGAACTAATTTTATTTTTACAATTCAGATTTAATTTTTTGACCTCAACTTAAAATGGGTTTAATCTGAATTTAAATAAATTCAGGTAATTTGGTTTTGCAATTTTAATTAACTCATAAAACTGAATCAATCTGAATTTAAAAAAACTGATTTTTGTGGTTGTTGCCAATTTTATCTGTTAAAAGTAACAGATAGAAATTAAAATCTTTATTTATTATAGAATTACTTATATTATTATTTCTGTATGGTTTAATATTTTAAAAACATTAAAAAATAAAACTTTTTATTGCTACTATTGTTAGAAAAAACATAAAGAGATGATACTGATTTCATCAGTTAGAATCATAATTTGATCTAAACTAACTGTTATAAGATCAAAAAGATTGAAAACTGAATTTTATTAGTTTCAAAAACCAATCTATCATTATTAGTCACATTAGTTGTTACATGTCTTAGAAATATTTTATTAATTAACTGTATATATTATGACAATATAATCTTAATCCTTTATGTTAATTACTAAATATAGTGTGCTTGTTAAAAAACAGTACTGAATAATCACAAATAATATTTCAATCAATAAATCAAATTCATGTATCTAAATAAATCGTAATAAATGAAATTTGAATCTTAGGGCAATCTGTTGATAGTTATAGAGAATAGTTTATGTATTTTCACTTGATTTTGTTCCATAATTTAACCTTACATACCTCAGAGTAACATAAATACTATGGCTACATTCCTGGTATTCAATTTATTAGTTTTATTAAATTCAATAAATATGGTTTTATTAAATTCAGTTTTTCGGGTTTATTTGGTTTTATTAAATTTGATAAATCCAGGTTATTAAATCTGAATATAAAATATTCGAATTGGGTTGAACCAGTTTTAAATTCAGGTGCAACAATTCAGTTCCAACCTCTATTTTATCTTTGTTTGCATATAATTAGATCTAAAAGGTTTTTAAAATTCGAATCTAATTAATTATGATGTAATATGCTTAATATCGCTTAGCTTACATGTATAATTTTGAACTGTAATTGGGTTCTAAAATTTTATATAATTCGTAATTTACACGTAATAATAGGTGTTGGTTAGAAATTGGCTTGTTGTAGAAATTTGAAAATACCATCAAATATTTTTGATTACAACAATTATACGAACTAGTAAAATTTGAAGATTTTTATGTCTTGATGAAATTTATTTGCAATAAAATTATTTATAAGACGTGCATATCTTATACTATATGTTAAAAGAACATTGTGTGCCGTCCACTATTAAAAGTTGCATTCTTGATACCTGTTATACTTAAAGCAGGTTTTATTCTATAAGCATTAAATAAATATAAACATACCAGTTCATAAGTACATACCAATGTGAAATTGCCAAAAATTTGAGCATGTGAATTTGAATATATCTTAAACCTGAGCCTTAAATAAATATTTATTCCCAGTTCTTATATTTACTTCTATACTATTTCTTCAGATTTCAAATTCAGGCTAATCCAAGATTTCAACATTCTTTTTGATTAAATATCTTATTTTATTTTTTATTAATAATATACAAGTTTTAAACTATTTAAACTATTAGTTACAAACAAAGTGTAAAGGTCACTGGCTAAAAAAACCCTTATATATACTATCTATTAAACGAGTATCGTGTACCAACCTCATTAAAAGTTACATTTTTGATGCCTGTTATACTTAAAACAGGTTTTATTCTCTATGCATTAAATAAATATAAACATATCTGTTCGTACGTACCAATGAGAAATTGCCAAAAAAATTGGGCATGTGAATTAAGGTGGCTTAAATATATCTTAAAATCACATGAACCTGAGCCTTAAATAAATATTTACTCCTGGTTCTTATTTATACTTTTATACTATTTCTTTAGATTTCCAATTTGGGTTGATCCAGAATTTTCATATTTCTTTTTGATTATATATCTTTTTTTACATTTTTAATAATATACGAATTTTAAACTATTAGTTACAAACATATAATAAAAATCGTTGGCTAAAAAAAAAAAAAGAATTAGAAAAAAACAAAGATAGTTTGTAATTTCTGAGGTTATTAGTTTACTATAATTACAACAGTTTATTAATTTAAGGATCTTTTGGTATAATCACTAGAACTAATGCTTCTACTCTAATTTTAAAGGTTTGAACTCTAATTGAGTTTGTTAACTCTTCATTGAATTGTCCTTTATTAAAGAAAGTGTATACATTTGACCAATCTGACTAAATGTTACTAGGTGACAATTTTTGATTTACTCAAATAAAGGTCTCTTCAGTGCTACATTAGCTTACTTCCTTTATTTTTCCTTAAGTAAAATCAAAGGGACTTCTCTACATGTCTCTCTTTGTTGAAGTCAAATTCATTCGTTTATATACATTTGAATTTAATATACGATACATTAACGTGTTGTTTGGCATGTTAGTGTGTTGCTTAACACGTTACATGCTATTCAACAATGGTGCTACTAAGCCTAACACGTTGATTCTCTATTGAGAATATTTATAAACTGTGCTCTTAACACGCATACGCGCCAACACATTAACGTGTTATGAAGATTTTACAAAAAGGGGCGATTATATATCAATCATCAAGTTTATACATATATTGACTAACATTTAAAGTATTATACAAAAATAGAAATGAAAGCTATCTATACGAAATAAAGGAAAGAAGATCTATATACAAATATGGGTAAACTAATTAGAAAATTTGAATCTCTAATGTCACAATTTCGAATTTGTAACAGTGCATTGTTATAGTTTTTTAAAATAATATATTAGGAACAGAGTTCATAAACTTAGTTAAATTAGAATATTTGCAATTTCAATCTGTGAGTATAAATAATATTCATTAAGTCAAATATCTAAAATAAGCTATTAACAATTTTTACTTTTAATTAACTTTATTCTTAATAAGCCATTTGAAGTTTATTTTCGTTTAACGATACCTACCTGAATTCTTCTCAAATTAAACAAATATAAATAGCAAATTAGCCAATATAATGGTCAGCATAGTAATAGGAATGTTTCAATTATATTGAGAATTTTCAGTACATTATATTTTATTTTATATGTTTGTATAAATACAAAAAAAAAATAATAATGCTAAACAAATTTTAATTTAAATAGTCTAATTGTGAGCATAAAGAATTTTTAATAATTCTGAGTAATTAAATTAAGCATTCAAGTTATGAATATTTACTATTTATTCTAATTTCATTTACTTTATAGGGCGGCAAATAGGCACAGTAGGCGATTTCAGCAAGTGCGATAATAATATGTTTATTGCTACAAATTTGTGGCATTTATTTTCGAAGTGAATAAAATATTAATCAATAACAGCACAACTCTTTTCTAAAATTAAAATAAGTATAGCAATAAAAATTTATATACATACGTACATTTACTTTAACCTTAAGTAATATAGGTGGCACGTAAGCACCACCTGTTCAGCCAGTATTATAAAATGCTGAATACATAGAAATTCGATAGTTACATTCTTGAGCAATAATAATTGACACCCGTAGCCTAATGGGCCGGGCACGGGCATTGAAAATTATTTATTATACAATTTTTTTTTTTTTTATTCTTTGATGGTCTCGCTAGAGCTTAGCTAGGTTAATTACATAATTTATATCTAAGAAGAAAAATAAACTATCTAATCTATCTACTTAATATATAAGCCTAACCTTATTCGGCTACTTCAAGGAGTACCCAAATACGACCTGTCGCACCAACTTCTGGAAGTTGGGTCTCAACGTCAAAATACCGTCAAGAACCATACCAGTAGGGTTTCCTACCAGTTTTAATAAAGTTTTTCATTGCAACTAATGTTGCATGGTTTATTTCTAACAATGTAATGTCCCTTTTCCCTTCTTTCTGTCTCACTATCGAATTAGGAGTTCCTTGTTTCTTATGTTTACTCGATCCTACTCCTACTCCTTTATTAATGTTCCTCTGTACGAACGGACTGGCTTCACCATTAGTAAACCTGCATGATTCTGGTCGTTTTGCCTGTTTCGTTATCCCTAGTATTTTTTCCCAGCTGATTATTTGATCACACCTTTCTTTCCAGATGTCTTCATAGAAATGATTCCAGTACCCCTGGAGGACAGCTATTATAGCAACCTTGGTGTCTCTGTAACTTGGGAAGAATTTGTTGAGCTTGTCTACTACCTTTTGGCTTATCAGACCTTTGGCCATGTTTAACCTAATACCGGCTCTACTATTTACGTCCCTTCCAAATATAATTCTAGAGATTGCAGGTGGGTTAATCCTGCTTTTAGCTTCTGGAGTAAGTATGTTCCAAGCATTTTCTCCTGTGAGTGCTTCGATTTTTTTCCATTTTAACTCGAAGGCGGTACATTTCGTAATATGGCTCAGTATTTCAATTTCGCTTTCCTGGCAAAAGATAAGTTTGGCGAGTCGTAGATATTCAGTTTTCGCTTATACAGTACTTCAAGAGTTGGAGCTAAATTCATCAGAAATTTAATCTGTGTTGATACCTTTTTGCTTTTGGAAATAGAATTACACCTGGTTCCGAGCTGGGTTTTATACCTATCCCAGAAAATTTTCTAGCAAAAGTTATCTTCTTCATCCTTCACTTTAACTGCTTCGAAGGCTTTGGTTTCACTCCATGTAAAATTCAAGTTCATATTGTGTAGTATACTAAAAAATTCATGAGTGGGCATTTCAACCAGGATCCCTTTCCAATATAATGCTCCACGTATCAAGGATCTGTTTTCTATAGACACCGAGCTTGTAGCAGAATCTCTGATTGCTGTTTTTGCTAGATGATCCGCTCTATCATTCCATACGTCATCACTATGGCCTTTAACCTTTTGCAAAATAAGCTCGAGTTGTTTAATCATACATAGTTCAACAATTTGTGAGACTATCATATAGTTCTTTTTCTTGTACCAACCGCTATTGGATACCTGTTTCCAACCCTTTTTAATGCTGTTAATCGCGGCTAAACTATCAGTACAAATTGTAACTACACTTCCCTTCGGGCAGACCAGGAGTGCTGACCAAATTGCTAGAAGTTCTGGTTTGGTTGAAGACGGTCATAGACTTGTTGTTCCATAGTATTCATCTAATGCTATGTTTCTTTCTAGATCTACTAATACCCAACTAAATCCCATTTGTGCCGTATTTGGTTTTGACTCCTCTGTTATTACCAAAGAACCATCTATATAAAAAACCAAGTTTTTTCCCTACTATTCAAAATCCTTAACAAACTATCTATCAAATCTGAGGCTACGTCTAAATTTTTTGTTTTATTTTTAACTATTTCTACTTCTAATTCCTCTATAGTTTCCAATTCTTGTAGAATCGATTCCGTACCTTCTGTTTCATTAAACTTTGCACCCAATCTTTCAAATATTTCTGGTGATATTAGCAGGTGCCCTGCTTCAACCAACTTTTCCGATGAGAGAAAACTCCAATTATATTGTGTTTGTAAATTCAGCTAACACAATTTGGGCTAGCTTTGAGCGTATTTAGTGCACAACCCCTACACTTACTGGCTGTCCTAGTTGGAGGGTTTTGAGCCTTTGCTGAAATCCAGTGCTCCACAAGGATTCTATTGCCACCTTTTTTTAGAACCTTGCCTAGCTCAGTCGATGAGTTTTTTGTTTTAAAATAGATTCCCTCTTTGTGTCTATTATCTTCTTGTAGCTTATTAAGGACCAGTCTAGAAGCGAGGTTATTCAGTGTCTTTGTTTGAAAACTTGTATCAATTTGGCGCATGCTTGGATCTATAATTAAGTTTTCTTCCAAGAATTTGAACCAGCCAGCTTTTCTACCCTTCTTGCTTCCTGCTCAGAGTAACTTGATTTGCGGCCACGTTAAAAGGGTTTTTCCATCCTCTTCTAATAGTTGTTCTATATATACTATTCCCAGTTCGAAGAGGTGATAGTAGGCCTTTGTGAAAACCTTTTCTGGCAAAATTTTATTAACTTCTATACCCAGTAAACCAGGCCTTCGTTCTAGCTGCTCCTCTCCATAGATATTGATTTCGCAATCCATACTTTTTGCCTTGAAAAGTGTCAAACATGCCAGATTATTTCGCCAAATTTTAGCGAGCCAAACTGGCGAACCTGCGATGTGTGTCTAGTCAAGGTAGCCAGCACATGCAATACCCTGATCAATTTGAATTCTTGTAATTTCTTTTATGATACCGTGACTTCCAAGTCTTTTCTGAACACTAGTTAACTGTTTTATTAAAAGTTCTGACCAGAGAGGCTTAATTTTTACTAGATTGTTGTGCGTAATAATCTGGTTATTTGCTGTACCAGCTAGCCCAATTTTTTGTTTACAAAGTTTAATATATGGCTGGTGGATTCTTTCTAAAGCGTGTTTTGAAAGTTTAGATGTTTGTAATATGTAACATAATTTTGGAATTATGACCATATTGTTAATGTAGGTTAGTTGACTAACAGTCATTTTCTTTCTGTACAGAGTGCCTATTACTTGTTTCACAATATAAGATGCTTTTTGTCGAATGAGTGATTCTTGCATATCCTTACTAATCCAAACTCCCAATACCCTAATTAAGGACCTTCTTTTTTCCAATGCTACTCTTTGCCTACTAAGAACAATCTCTTGATCAGGGCTGCAGCTATTAATTACTAGCAGTTTAGATTGATTACCATTGACCTTGATTTGGTTAAGCGAATAAAACTGCTCAGCTACATGAGTTATTTCACTAAGTTGTTCCTTTGATTCCGCTATCCAGGTTGTGTTGTCAGCGTATGCGACTACTGCAATTCTAGCTGTTGAAGTTACATTGTGTTTAAAGGCAAGGTCTGTATAGCTTTTAGACTGCAACCTATATCCTAATAACTTATTTTCTTGCACCCGGCATAGTAGTGGATCGTAGAACAACCTCCACAACAAGGGGTAATGACTTCTCCTTGATCGATTCCTCTATCTGCCTGTATTTCTTCAGTTAACCCGTGTGCTATTATAACCTTAATCTTCCTTTCTTGAAATAGATTTAAGATGAAGAAACATATATTATCTGGAAGCTTGATTCTTTTTAGAGCCAGGTTTAGCATATGTAAGGGCACAGAGTCAAAAGCCTTTGACATATCTTGCATAAGCAACCATAGCTCCTTTCTTTTCTCTTTAGCATTCTCCATTATTGCGTTAATAGCATGCATTGGGTCCTCTGTGAAGTTACCCAGGAGTCCTGCAAAATTGTATCCTTGAAGAATATTGTGTTCAACCATAATTCTCGAAAGTCTTTTCGTGAGGATACGAGTTACGCATTTACGAAATGTTTCTAGTAGTGCTATAGGTCTCACATTATAAAGACTGTACTCCCAGTTCACTTCCTTGGGAATTGGATACAATTGCGCTATTTTCCACTTTTCTGGAATTTGACCCCTTATACATATTTCTGCAAACTTTCTGAAGAGCACTTGCGTATCTGCACTTGCTTTTTTAATAAGGGTATAATCTATACCAGATATACCTGGACCAGTATTTTTCTTCACTTCTGAGAGCGTCTCATACCATTTCTCCTCTGAGATCTCTTCACCTAGGCTTTCGTACCATTCTACCTTTATTTTGTCTTTTGGTTCAAAATATTCTACCCATTCTTGCTACGTAGCAGAGTTTTCTATTGGTGTGCTCATGCCATTGAACTGTCTCTGAAAATGCTCTTTGGTTTTGTCCAATACTTCTTGCGGACTGTTCAATAGCTCCCAAGTTCCGTTTTCTTGCACTATAACTCTGTCTAGTTGGATTTTATTAAATGGTTTTTCTAGAAGACTTTTGAGCATTTTGCCTTGTCTACCATGTATCATTTCATATCTTTCGTTTGTATAGTGTTCAATTTGTATAAGGTTTTCCTTGTAGCGTTCTGCTGCTAATTTCTGATTTGTATCCTCCACCAACCTCTAAGATCCTCTTGCCAATCAAATAAATTCTGTCCTTCCCAATGATCCATTTTAATATTTAATGCCGTGCTTATCGAAGAAATTGTTTTGTTCCATTTTGTGAACTTTTCCTGTTCCCTTCTTGCTCTAAACTTGCTAATCTCTCTGATGATCTTACTAATTTCGACTACACTTCGATATAGGAGAGACTTTTTCTTCTTTGTTTTCTTCTTTCTATTATTAAGTGAATTTAGGATTCTCTTTTTGGGTATATTTTTATTCGCGGCACAGAGAATTCCGTTCATAAATCTATCCCATATACAATCTAGCAAGTTTTGATTGATCTTTCTTTCAGATCAATTCTTTCCAATGAATCTATTGAGTTCCTTTTTGTTAGATATGTGTCAAGATCACTGGCATAACTATCCCAGTCTTCTTCACTAGCCTTATCGTATAGGTAAATTGTCCTTTGATAACCTTTTCTTTTAGTTTTGGCTATACTTCGTGCAGCTTTTAAATATTCGATTCTGATCCCTACTGTTGATACCTTGTGGTCACTACCAGTAATTACTGACATATCCAAAATTTGAGCCTTCATTAAACCTGCAGCCAGGTTGTTTGAGATCCAGACTTGATCAATTCTTGTACCGTTTTCCTGATTAGACCATATAACTTCTTTCGAATCTGGATTCACTTTCCTGTATGTGTCCACAAAGTCTTGATTTATTAACCAGGTATGTAGTAGGAGGTGCTTCTGTTTTGCACTTGAATTCTCATTAAGACGATCTAGCTTTGGGTCGATAATGTGATTAAAGTCACCCATTATCACAAAGTGTTCACTTTGCTTTCCCTCTAATATTCTTTTAACTACCAGTTGTTGCACCTTTTTTGAAAAAACCTTGTCGTTCGGAGGAATATAAAGCATTATTGTCACTAGAGTAAATTGTTTGAAGAAGAAGGTTGCTTCTAAAAAATACTCATTTCCTCTTTTAACTTTCCCCAGGTGGGGTTCCCATAGTTTTGAGACCAACAAGCCAATTCCCGAGCCTTTCTTCTTATCTTTACAAGTATTTGCCCAAAAGGAGACATATCGACTATCGTCTTTTAGTATAAATTTGCTCTCTTTAATTGTTATATTAGTTTTCGCTAAACCTATTATATCCACTTTTTCTTCTACTCCCCATTCAATTAATCGTTCTACCTTTGAACTATTGTATTTGAGCCCATTAATATTATGACAGCTTATATTGAGATTATCTAAACCACTTTTTTCTGAGTCTATATTGAATTGTATTGTATTGATTGTTTGTTGGTTTTGTGCATTGTTTTTCCCTTTGTTTGGCAAGGCACAAATCTTGCCATGTTTCCTTAGTGCAACTGTGGCGCCTTTAGGAGCGAGGGTGGGCTATGTGCCCACCTATCAGATCGTTTCCCCCATAGTTAATGTGCCTAATTTGTCTATTTTCAATTAGTTCCAATCTATTGAGTATCTCATGTAGTATTGTGTTAACCTGTAGTTGTTCTTGTGAGGTGGATGTGAGTCTGAGGTTTCTTTGTTTCCTGTTTCCTTTGTTCTTTTTCCCACGTGTTCTCTGTGGTTTTTAATTGATTTTTCTTCGTTCACCTGAACATTCTCTTTCAATTTACCAAATCTACGTTCTCTGTTGATAATTATAGCGTTTGGACCTGTTAGAATTCTTTCTTTCCCAATATCTTGTTTAATTCTAGGCTCGAGGTTACTTCTAGAAACCCAATCTAGTTTGGTATGATAGTAATATACCGTTTTTTCTAGAGCTAAGCTACAGTCTTGCTCGTTTGCAAAATAGATGGATGCAGTTCCCCTTTTGTTTCTATTTCTATTAGTCGAGATGTAAACAGCCTTCGCGTTAATGCATCTGAGCTGTTGAGTAGTGTGGTTTCAATTGCCACTTTAGAAACATTCATCACAATAAGTTTGTGTTTACTTCTTTCCACAAGTGTCTCTGTATCGTATTGACCTTGGGTAATTCGAACCATTTTTCCCAATTCAAAATGTACAGCCCATGCGTTTTCTAGTTCAGCCCTTCTTTTTTCATTTTAAACTCGACTTCTACGTACGCTGCCTTTGACTTTCCGTTTGCCATAAATCCTTTGACTGTTACCCACCATAGTAACTGAGGTTTTTTCTAATTTGCTGTGCGAGAGTTCCATTTGGTATATCCCATAAAGTAAGGTTTTTTCTAACTCTTTCTCTTGTCCTGTTGGGAGAAGGATTTAGCTTAAACAAATCCTTTTCTATACTTGTTATATTTTCAGTTCTTTGATCTAAACTCTTCTCTGATTCTGTTTCGTCTTGGTTTGAATTTATATCCAGTTCCATTGGAGATTTACTATCTTCTTTCTTCCTTCTTTCGTGTATTTCTGAAAGGGTAGATATATCTTGGTTCTTGCTTATATAATCCATGTTTGCTTCTTGAAGTGAGTCCACTTTATTATCTTTGTCTTGACCATTATTTGAGTCTAAGTCCATCGAGACTTTGGAGACATTTTCTTTGTGTAATTCTATGTCAATCGACATTTGTTCAGTCTGAACTTTCCTTAGTCCTTCCATTTCCTCAATTCCATAATCAATAAAACCACTTTCAGCTTCTAGTAAAAGAGCCTTTCTTTTCTGTTCGTCTGTTTGTATTTTATCTTCTTTAATCAGCTTAAGTTGGTGTTCTGTAATTTTTGGATAGTTTTCAATCAACTGCCTTATAATATAAACTTCCTCTGCAGTGATTGTTTGGATTGCAACCGAGATTTCCTGGTCAATTATTTGTACTTTTTTACATTCTCTTTTAAGTAAGTTTATACAACTCCTGGCACCTGATCTAATGGCTTGGCAACCTTTTTTGAGAAAATTGACTTTCCAGTCTGGTACTACGTAGGGGTTAATCATTGATTATCTATGCCGATATTTGATATTCTAAAAATAGCTTCCTAATTTGACACGTATCTGATCTTTTAGATTGTTTGTTGTTTATTGTTGCTTGTTTACTTTTCTGTTTACTTCTGAACGTGTTTGTTTGTAACTGATCTGCACTACAGAGTATTACCAATGCCCCACAAATTTTGAAAATTTGTCGAATTTTTTGTAAAAAGTATTTTTTCCTTGCCTACACCTGTAATTTTTTGTGTAAGAGAATTTTCGTTCTAATAGACTTTAGCTGAATTTTTGTTCTTTGTCTTTTCTATTAAGCTTGCTTGACTTAATTGCTAGTAGAGTTGTCTTGAGTTTTTAATATTCTCTTCTTGTTCAGGTGTGGCCGTGAGGATCAGCAGAAAGAGTTTTTTTTTCATTTATTATACAATAAATTATTTATTATTTATTATTGTTAGTAATAAAATTACCTGTAGAGCACCGCATTTTTTTAAATAGTGAAAAATAAAATTCACATGTATTTTATATATAATCGTGTAAATAATAATTTTAAAAAAATTGATCTAAAATTGATTTAAATTAGCATGCTGATGTGTAGGACTCTAGGTACATAATTCATTATTTGAGCCATCACATATGTCTTTATTTTTTATTTTTGTTAACACTACAGTATAAAGACGATTAATTAAATATGATTTTAAATAAGATAGTCTTTTCCATTTAATATTCACAAAGAAGTTTTTAATTTTAAGGTTCATTACATTTTCAAAACAACATCATATGTATGAAATTAATTAAAATTATTGGAAGTAGACATTTATACCGTCTATTCAGATATAATTAATATATAAAACATTGTAAAGCCCAAGAATAAAACCGTATGTGAATTATTTTAGAAGATTTTTTGCTTTATAAAATGAGCTGAAACAAAATACACTAATAAATTGATGAGGTTTTAGTTATCATAGGCTAAAATTTGCTCAATCAGAATATCTGTATCAATATTACACAAGAACTCTATATCTGTGTATATAAATTGGATAACGAATATTCAGAATGTTCACTGAATGGCCATGAAAAAAATTCAAAGGATTAGATTTCCAGTACACATTCCTAACTCTCAATCAATTTAAGTAGCTACACGACACAGTTACGCTAAACCAGGAACGGATAATAAACTGTGTAAATGCAAAATAACTCTAGGAGTATTGTTTAATAATAGCCAGGATTAAGCTTAATTCGATTAAAATTCGAAATTACACTTTTTGGTGTTATTCGCATTTTATACGGAAAGTCTAATTTAGAAATGTTGAATAAACTCTGATATAAATAGTTATATTTTGTCAAATAAAAATACAGCTGATTTGAAAATTAATAGGGCAAGTGATGAATTTTGTGATGATCATTAGCAAATTTCGATAATAGTTTTAGATAGTGCTGCAAGCCGGTAGCCAGCCCAGCCGGTTCAGCCGTAAACTGGCGCAATAAAAACAAGCTTTTATAGTGAATTTTTTGCATAAACTAAATTAATAAATGTTTTTTATAATTATGCATTAAATAATAAATGAAAACTACCCAAGAACACCCAGAAATTTTATCCTAAATTCTGCGCAAAAAAGCACAGCAAATTCCACTAATAAACCTGCCAATAATCATTAAATGAAAAAATGTATTCGAACCAATTTTAAAAAAATTTCCTTTTTTTTAGCTAAAAATTTTAAAAAAAAATAAATTTTCAGCCAAAATTAAGAATTTTGAATATCATCGGCCTAGATTATAGCTGATTTGAGGTAATCCAAAACTTATCGAACCATTAAATATTCGATCGGTCACAGATGTCCCGGAATTTATGTAAATGATCTCCAAAATTCTTAATTTTGGCAGAAATTTTATTTATTTTGAAATTTTTAGCTATATAAAAAAACTACTTGATATGTAACAGTTCAGATCAATCATGTGACATGCCCGATTACAGATACATTGTTTGATTGGCAAGATGGAGTAAGTATGAGGTAATTTCGTAAGTAATGAGATCCAGGGACCCAAGACCTTTACGATGTACTTAATTTCTAGAATATGCAGCAATCTACAAATCAAAGTTACAGTGATGAGAGCTGTGCCAGAACCCCAATTTGGAATAACTAAAGTTACAAGACATAATGTGAGGCCTAAGTCTGATTTACAAAATAGTACATGAACTTGTAATACAGCAGTCTAAAAATGGCTATGAAGATTTCTAACTACTGCAGTAGTCGTTAAGACAGGTCACTTCTGGGTGCATAAAAGCAAGCTGAAGGAAGTCAAGTTCAAGTTACAATCAGTAAAAATAAAAATGATAACTACGGTCATCATAAATCACTAAAAAAGTGATACCGGCAAGACTGTTAAAAAAATTTTAATAAATATAGTATTTGAAAAAATTATACTTTTATATCTATAAAGTTTTTCTAAATTGGCTCAAATTTTTTGTGGTTACACAAAATGATTAATTCTAATTGGTTGAATCTATATTGTTTGCAATCGTAATTGGTTGATTACCTGATTTCATATAATCACAACATAATTACTATTAAAAATGATCTATGTTCACCCTATTCTTAATCACATAATTTATATGATAACTGATACTAATCAATTGTCATATGAATTATATGATCAATTTTGATTGTATATTATATATATTCTAAATTTATTAATTTAAAAATTTATTAATTTAAAAATTTATTAATTTAAAAATTTATTAATTTAAAAATTTATTAATTTAAAAATTTATTAATTTTAAAAATTGAATTAATTTAGCATTTACTAGTGGTGAAATTCACCAGTGATTATCTATTTATATATAATTATAAGTAGCAAAACAAATAAAAATTAAATCTTTAATATTAGGGTAAGAGTAAGAACTGGGATGGGGCAGGGGGTATAGTTTATACCAAATTTTACGAGAAATTTTTTTTTTGCATAAAAAAGAGTAGTTTTATAGACAAAATTTTTTAGTTAGAAGCGATTTTTTAAAAAATTCTCATTTTTGTTATATAAAATTGTTTTGCATGTTACACCTGATCCTTAATTCTAATTGGATTGAAATTAACCACTGGTGAGCATTAAATTTATCCTTAAAAATTTATTAATTTAAAAATTTATTAATATTAATTTAAAAAAAATAATATAAAATGTAATACAGAGATAGAACCTAGCAAAATCTGCACTAAAACTAAAACAAAAAACTCACACAGTGCCCTTCCGCCAATTCTTTAAGTTTTAGTATTGCCCCTAGAACCAGGTACCAAATGACCAACTATGATAGCTAATAACTCTAATACAACTTCACTACTGATGAAATGCACTTAAAAAAATGTTACAGAAGTAATAAAAAAAGCTGAAAAGAAAAATTCTTTTTTAATTCATCCAGTTCATCAAACCAATGACGAATTAATATAGAAAAAAATTATTAGTTAAAAACAAAAAAAAAACTTAAAAAAAAAAAAGAAAAAAGAAAAGGAAAAAAAGAGAAAAAAAACAAAAAGACAAAATCTATAAAAACAACTAAAAAAAAAGAAAAAAACTATATAAAAAACAACTAAAAAAACATGAAACTATATTATAAAAAAAAACAACAAAAAAATTAAAACCATGAAAAAAAAGAAAAAATAAAACGAAAAAAAAAGAAAAAAGAAACGAAAAAAGAAAAAAAAACAAAAAAATGAATGAAAAAAATGAACCAAAAAAAAAAGAATGAAAAAATGAAAAAAAAACGATGAAAAAAAAGAAAAAACTCAAATACCATTTCGTCATGAACAAGTCCTGATTGTTGTCACGTGAGAAGTCCGGTGACTCGCAATAATGTCACCTTGTGACTTCGTTCACAAGCGGATTATTTATTTTTATATAACTTTAAATAGATTTTACATAAATTCTATAATAAATAATATATAAAAATTAATAACATATATAATTTTAGAACAGGGTGAAACCTGAGTTGGGGTGAAATCCGCGTTTTATTATTTTTTTATTATATAAACTAGCAATGTTAGATGTGGCGGGCGACTTCGTCGCCCGCTTGCGGTTTTTAAATGTTAGTGGATATAACATGTGACAAGCGTATGTAAT
>QKWP01001473.1:4837-24017 GCA_003550325.1 Gigaspora rosea
AAAAATTGACCGATTTTTACCCCCTTCCCTTTTACCCCCTTTCTTTTTTACCCCTCTTTCCCTTTTACCCCCCTCTACCTTTTACCACCTCTACCTTTTATCCTCTCTACCTTTTACCCCCCTCTCCCTTTTACCTCTCTCACCCTTTTACCCCTTTTTTCCTTTTTCCTTCTCTTCTTTTTACCTGCCAGGTTACTATTATAGCCCAATTTTTCATTAGCACATTTCAAATATAACATTTATAAAAATTACTACATTACCATTTTTTCAAATATACTTATTTTACCCATTACCCATTTTTAAATATAACCTTTTTCTCCAATACCTACTTTTCAAATATAACCTTTTTTAAAAAACGGCCCTCCATTAGCTATTTTTCAACTATGACCTCACATAGATTATTTGGGGTCCTGCGGCAGCATCTTCAATAGTAAATTCTATGATGGCACCAACAACAACGATTCACCTATGGCGAAATTATATCTAGAACAAAAAAAAAGAACGTTAATCCGGTATGAAAAAAATACAACACCAGAAAGAAAGAATTTATACGCTAAAGAAACGTAAAACACAGACCAAGCTACAAACTCCAACAACTCCAACGGTGACTCCAACGACAATTCTGAAGACCTACAGTGAAATCATATCTAAAAAAAAAAGTATAAATTAGTAGAAAAAAAAAAAGCGTTAATCGGTATAAAAAAAAAACTACAACAACCGAAAGAGAAGAAGCCACGAACGAAATTTATAATGGCACCAATAATGACGATTTCAACGGCACCAACAACGATTTCAACCATGACTCCAGTGATATTCCCACAGGGATTCCAAAAAAAAAAAAGTGTTAGTAGTATGAAAAAAATGAAAGGAAAGAATTCATATGCCGGAAAAAAACGTAAAGCACAGCAAAAGCCACGCATGTTGTCTCTGTGAACAGAAATACAAGAAAGCCAAAATCGCTCTAACTACTACTTATCTAAAAATACCCAACCCTAACTAATAACTCACGCTAACCCTAATCCTAACACAAGCTCTTGCTAATGAATCAATTCAAGATCCGAATTTATAAAGTACAAGAGACTCAACTTACTTTATTCCAAATGTAATACTTGTACAAGATTTTGTCATAACGAACTTTCTGGTGCAAGCTGCATAGCAACGAAATTACGATGGCACTAACGATGGTGATTTCAATGGCTCCAATGATGACGGTTTATCTATCGAAAATATACCTAGGAAAAGAAAAAAGAAGCGTTAGTTAAATGCTAAAAAAGAAGCAAAGCAAGAAAAGCAAGCGAACAAGCAAGGCAAAAAAAAAAACAAAAAAGCAAAAAAGCACGAGAGCAAGCAACAGCAAAAAAGCAGACAAAAAAGCAAAAGACAAAGGCAAAAAACAAAAAAAAATAAAAATAAAAAGATACAAAAAACGCGGTAAGAGCGAACTACCAACCATCAACGATGACTTTATTAACCTCATCTAAAGAAAAAAAATTAAATTAGCAAAATCAACAAACAAACAAAGATAATCTTGTGTTACTTCTGTACTTATCTATTAACATCCGGTATAGCAATGTCGTTCGACCTTGCATTGGCAATCAGATAAATACATGGGCTTTAGTTATGTGATTTTCTTGTTCTTTGATTAGTCCTAGAGACCAGAGATATATAAACTAGGCATCTCTAGCTAGAGATGCCTAGAATTTCCCTTTTATATAAACAATATTATTGTTTAAATAAAAACTCTATATTGTCACAAAATGTTTTTTAATAATATCTTGTAATTTACTAGTCCAATTTTAATGATTTTACCATTATTAGAATTGCAAGAATGTGCTCTACAACTTTTGTTTAGTAGAGAAGAAAGGTTAGCTTAGTAAAAAATTTTGGTATTGCTTTGATAGTACCAGATTCCAGAAATTTGATAAACAATAATTAATTTTCCTCGTATATTACTATAGATTTTCACTATTTGGTACATGGATCACAAATTAATTTTATTTTTTTAATTCTAAAGCATACTGACCAAAGTATCTCTTTTTTTAATACCTCATTGCAAAATATCTATTGCAAAACACAAGATCTCTATTAATTAAATATAGATTTTTTTAAATTTTTAGACTACTTATTGTAAGTATAAAATATATAAATGCTTAAAATTTTTTTTGTGTCACAGACCCACTGCCATGTAATATACTTGGGTTTTTTGTAAGTTTTTTACAAGTATTTTATATAAAACCCCAGGTTTTTTGGTCAGTATACTATAATAATTATAAAAATATATAAAGAAATTAATTTTTTTTATAATTATTTTTACAACTGTACATACTGTATAATTTACTATATTAAAAATAAAGAACTAAAAATTAAAAACAATATTAGTACAGTGTAGAACAGCTAAAGATATCTACTTTTTTTTAAAAAAAATATCAAATTTGAGATTATGTAATTAAATATGATTAGCTAATTTTGGTATAATGAATTCTAATTGGTTAAAAATATATATAACCATTTTTTTATATATTAAACTCCAAATTTTTGATTACATATCTAATATAAACTTTTTTTTTAATATATAAAACTTTAAACTCTAAATAACCATTTTTTTATATATTAAACTCCAAAATTTTGATTACATATCTAATATAAACTTTTTTTTTTAATATATAAAACTTTAAACTCTAAAAACTTTTTAATTTATAAAAATCTATTCTAACAAAATTATAGCTTAGACTAAAAGAACAAATATTTAAATAGAATTTTTAAAAAATTATAGTTAGACCTTTCTAAATACATACCATTAGGTGAGTAACAAAAATCAGGTGATTTTTTAGGGGGAGAGGGGGATAAAAAATGTTGAAATTATATATAAGAACCTGACTATTTATATATTGAGGAAGAGGGGGATAAAAAATGTTGAAATTATATATAAGAACCTGACTATTTATATATTGAGGAAGAGGGGGGGTAGGCCTCTGATAAAAAATAATCAGGTGATTAATGACACTGCCCTTAGGACCAGATAGGGGCATCCATAAATAACGTTATACAAGAGGGAGTTGGACGAACGATAATATTTTTCTAGAAAAAATTAGCTAAAAATTGAACTAGTGATCCAAATTTAATGATTTTGGTACCATTAGATTCGATTTGTCTCAGTGAGAGGAGTCGAATGGTACCAATTTCATTTCATTTAGATTACTGAATCAAAAGTTATTGGCCAAATACTATTGGTTATTATGTTTCTTATAAAATTACTATAAAATCAATAGTTTTTTGTAAATAACTATTGATCCAGTGATCCAAATGAAATGATTTTGGTATCATTGGATTCATTTCACTGAGACGGATTGAATGGTACCTAAATCATCTAACTCGGATCACTGTTTTACAATATATTCAAGTTTTTGTAAAATTTTATATATAAACATACAGATTTTGAAAATTTTTTTATATAGTAGGGGATCAAGCGCTACTGTGAGAGAGTACACAATGTTATTTATGGATGCCCCCATATGAGTGTGTATTTATAGAAGATATGCATTTATAGAGAATATAAAAAATATATATAGCCAATCAAAAAAAAGAACTAATACATATGATTGATAATATATATGTTGTGTCCCAGATAAGAATTTGTACCAATTTGGAATCTGGCCTAATACTACCTCTAACTCTAGCCTAACCCTAACTCTAAAGTCATCTAAAGTCCTAATTCTGCTACAAAATTCTCATCTGGGACAGCCCGATTCCGAATCGGGCATCAGGACACAACATATATTTTGTACTTGGATTTGAAATTTGTCCCAATTTGAAATCTGGCCTAATTCTACCTCTAACACTAACCCTAACCCTAACTCTAAAGTCATCTAAAGTCCTAATTCTGCTACAAAATTTTCATTTGGGCAGCCCAATTCCGAATTGGGACAAATTCCAAATTTAGGTACAATATATATATGCCAAAACTAGGTGATATTTGTATTACTCATAGTTTTATTATTGAAATAAAAAAGAAAAAGTTATTAAAAATCGAATCATTCTTTTTTCTTAAATACTTGTTCATAAAGTTAATTGAACTATTATTAATACAAACAATTGAACCCTATAATTATTGATTTTTAATTTCTAATCTCTTCTAGCTACTATCTGAATTTAATTGTGGCTAATTAGAGCAGAAAACTGAATTACTTGTAGCCTCTAAGACCTGCGAACTATTTAATTATATAATATCATAAACAAAATTTATAGAAAAATCTTAAAATTAATATTTTAATCATATGATTATCCAGTATTTTAATTGGTTGAATTTTTATATAGCTCATATGTGCATTTATAAAGGTGCATATATAAGTTTGGAACTACAAAATCTA
Source organism: Gigaspora rosea (assembly GCA_003550325.1). Classification (NCBI taxonomy): domain Eukaryota; kingdom Fungi; phylum Glomeromycota; class Glomeromycetes; order Diversisporales; family Gigasporaceae; genus Gigaspora; species Gigaspora rosea. The sequence goes on from QKWP01001473.1 coordinate 9,205, forward strand.
TGCATATGCAAAATATGAAGATCATTAAGTTCCAAGCTTGAAATGAGCTAAGATGTGCATTTAAGAAAGTGTGCACTTAGGGAGGGTGTACTTAGAGAGGTCTGACTATAAGTTATAAGCATTTTTATATTTTATATATAAAAATTTTTAGCTGTCGTTCACTATATATCTTTATTTAACTATTTATATATGGTCCGGTATGAAAATATAGATACATCAAAACTAAAAGTTATTTTATCTACATATAAAAGTTTCAATTTTAAATATTTATTTATAATTTTTTTATATCAAATAAGGGCACCTACTTTTATCACCTGATTTTAGTTTATTAGTAGCCCTTACCCTCCCAGATATGAAAATTATCATGTATTATATATAATTTCCAAAATTTTTGACCCCCCAGAAAATCAGGTGATAAAAGTAGGCTCCCTAAAGGAAATTCTAAACTATATTTTAATATAATTTTTATTATCATTTTATTTTATTATAAATTTTTTTAAAAAATTCTATTTTTTAAAAAAGGGATTATATATATGTACCCAAAGGTACATATACCTGCATCATGTGACTTATAGATCGCCACCAAAATTCAAGATCAGGTGTAATGTTACACAATCAGAAAAATTTAAAACAAACGTTCGTTTTGACAAAAAATCACTCATTTAGCAAGAAACTGTATACTAAACCACCTTCTGTACATTAATTAAAAGTTTTCCTTGAGTGATTTTACTATACAATAGCCTAAACCCTAACCCTAATATAGTTCTCACCCTAACCCTAACCTAATATAAACAATGTTGATTTTGTATGTAATATCATATGATTAAAATAATGGGTACAAAAAAATTTAATGTACCCTATGGGTATAACAAAATTAATTCTTTAAAAAAAACAATAATAAAAAAATTTTTTTTAAAAAAAATTATTTTTGCCACCAATATGCAACTTAGTAAGATTGTACTACACAACTGTATTGACATATATATACTAAATATAGAGTCAAATTTTACTTTAATTAGATTAGAGTTGTTAAAATATATATTAAAAACTAATTTATTATAATAAAAAGATTATTTTTTTATTTTTATTTTTTTTATTGTTAAGATAAGGTCATGCCTCTGAACTTTATTGAATGCATATTAATCATTACAATATATTGCTTACAATTTTTATACTATCTACTAAGTACCGAGACTTGGACCATTTTATTCATAATCTAAACCTACCATAGCCTACCATACTCCCATTTTTATAGCTAGCCTGGTTTTGGACGTTCCTTTTCTCTAGCCAATAGTTGGTGTTCACATATCTACTACTTTACCCACATTTCCTAATATCATTACTTCCAATTTTGTATATATGATTCCAAGTAGGCACTTTCTGCTTCTAAATTGGTATACTCAGTTCCTTACTGGTGTACTTTTTGGGGTTCATATCTCAAGCCATGCAGCTGCCTCTACCACATTGAGTAAGTATCTCAAGCCTGCATACTGCTACAACTAGCTGATTTTCCAGCAACTTGAAGACCCAGGATTTAATATTCTAAATTCGAAATATGCGAACGACTGTACTTCCCGCTATGGTGCCGAGTATCCAGACATGTTTCGTTGAAGCTTCCAGTTCCAGATATAGTTGGATGGCATCATGAATATACATGAGAATGAAATTATTTCGGGTTCTAAAATTCAAAATTAAAATTTGAAGACAAATTGTTTTTGACCTATTTTACTTGAAAGATAAAATTATTTGATACTTTTTTTGAATAAATGAAATTATAAGAAACATATCTATATAAATTTTATTTGCTCTTTCTTATAAAAAATTTTAATTTTCTCTAATAAAGATGAAATAGGCCTTTTTCAAAAATCAATTTCGGTGGCATCACTATCGGCCAACCCAACCCGACTTTCGTATTACTACATATACTTATACTAGCTATATCTGGCATTAGTGGTCCCAGGTCCTCTTAATGTCCTAAGACTCCAATATAGGCATTGTTGTCACTTGAACGTGTCCATACTATGTTTTTTGTCCAACGTCCAAGATTGTCCAAAATCGTCCAAGCCTATGTCCCATGTTTAACTAATCAAGAAAGTAATTTAAAAAAATATATAATTATATATTTTTTTAGGTGCTGGACTCATTGGTGAAAAAATTAAAATAGATTATCTTAATAAAATTTTAAGTAATTTTAATTTGAAAAAATATCCAAAATGTCCAAAAACGTCCAAGTGCAACACTGCATATAGGTGCACCCAGAGCTCCGTTGGGCTTTGACACATATACGCCTTCATACTTACACTTCTTGTTGGCTGGTCAGTTTTTGTCTGTCCTTGCAAGGTTCATTCTGATCCCTAGTACTTACATCTGACACCTCCAACTTTTATACCTATCTCTTTCAAACTACCAAACCAGTTAGCCTGGAAGAATTGGTCTGCTCGGCTTTATGTACTGATGGAAGTCCTTTCTTTGGTATCCTACTTCTGAAACATAGGTCCTTTTCCTCCAGTATAACTCTAGCGGCCAGGTTGGTGTCCCCTCTTGCCATAGAGTATATTCCGTTTAGTTCTTCAGTTTCTGGTTGAGAGGGCTTCTGTAGTACCATAGGAGAATCTTCCTTACCTCCCTGCTTGGGGCTTGCCAAATAGGTTTCAATTGTTTCGGTCCCTTGGATTTGTCTGTGTAACTTACACAACTTCGCTGATGCTCCCATTCAAGATGGTAGTACCAAGATTACAGGTAATATACCACTAATATACCCAACCGATCGATAAACAAATATTACCATAACACAGACCTATTTTCCAATTTGTCTTTAGTAGGATTTGAACTCTAAACCTGTCACTTGGGTGGGTGAAAACCAGACAGCTTCTCTATATCACCACACCCCTTAATAAAAAGTTTTATATATTACTATATATAGTAATTTTATATATAGTAATTATCATTAAATATTTAAAAATTTATATTTTAAGCTAAAATTTTAACTATATTTAGCATATAAGGGAAATTGGAGTATTGTAATGAAGTTAACGATTTTCAATCTTATTATATGGTATATCGATCGAAATTGAACAATTTTAGTATTATTTGAGCTGTCTTATTAAGTCAGATCGAATGATACCAGAATTATTCAAGTTTGATCACTATATCACAAAATACTTTAATTCGAATAACTTTAAAAAAAAATCAAAGAATTTTAGTCTTGGGGGTATTGTGACAAATTTGGAATATATCATAATTCCATAATCAGAATTAAATAAAACTTAAACTATTTGATTCCTCTCAATAAGAGGTTTTGAATGGTATAAATTTCATCTGATTCTGATCATAGAATCACGAGATATTCTGATTCGTCATAATATCTCTAACTATAGTATTTTATATGTTTTTAATGTATAAATGCAAATATCTCACGACTCTATAATTCAAATTGAGCGATTTTTATACTATTCGATTCTTCTCTATAAAAGAAATCGAATAGTATAAAAATTGCTCAATTTGGATCACAGAGTCATGAGATAATTGCATTTTTACATTAAAACATATAAAGTACTATAGTTAGAGATATTGTGACGAATCAAGATATCTTGTGATTCCATGATCAGAATTAGATAAAATTTATACCATTCGAATTCTTTTATCAAGAGAAATCGAATAGTTTAAGTTTTATCTGATTCTGATCACGGATCACAAAATATTCCAAATTCATCACAATATCCCCTTTGTTACAATACCCCAATCTCTCTTATATAACAATATACTTGTATAATATAAACTTACAAAGTTGTAAATTAGTAACAAAAATATATTTATTTTTAAAAGATATTTTTTTGCTTTTTTTTAATAAAAATATATTAAATTTAAAAACATTATTGCACAACAATATGTATATAAAAAGATAATAATTTTATATTAAAAGATAACTTAGAACTTGTACAAAAAAAATTATAAATAGGTAATTAAAAATTAAAAAATTTTTATATATAATAAATTAATTTTCTAATTTTAGTATATTTATACTTTTGCATTTTACAAATTGAAAAATAAATAATTAATAAAGTTTTTACAGAAATAAAATTTTTTAATAATACCGTATTTATATTTAAATATTTCCTAAACCATGTATAATAAATAAGGTTATTTAAACATTTATATTAAATTTTAGAAAAAAATTTTTATTATGAATAGATTGGTGTATCTACATTTTTGCACTAGACCATATTTTGTTTATATATCAGATATAGAATACTACTAGTAATTTGTAGTAATTTTTATATATTATTCAATATTTTCATCTCTAAACTTTATTTACTTTATTTTAAATATTAAAAAAAAAAGTTTTTTACCAATTGTAGCAAGCAATTTAATGCAGTTGACAAATAAAAATGCTATCAAAACTTGATTTAAATATTAAAATATAATTTATTATACGTAGTAAAAATGCTTCGCAGTACAACTGTATTCGTAGTAAGGGGAAATTTTCCATTATGGTAAATCTAGAAAATTCTGCGTTTATGACGTACAAAAAAATTGCATTACGTAACTTGCATATGAAATCACACCAATATAAAATGCTATAGGTCTTATGATCCTGGGAGTAAATAATATGGTCATAGGACCATCATACAAAGTAACCCTGAAAACAAATATTGGCAGATAATGAGTCAAAACAAAATTATGATATTAAGTGCACTTTACTATTCAAAAAAAAACTACAAAGAAAGATCTGCTCAATTTAAACTTAAAAAAAAGATAATAGTAATAATACAGTAATTTATAATTCATCTTTATTTTTAGCGGCTGCCTCCGCAGCTTCTTTCTCCGCTTTCAGCTTTTGAAAGTGTGGACATTTAGCAGCAGCTTCCTTTTCATCTTTTCCTTCACCACTTAAATAAGGGCAACCCTTCATATCACCACTCATATAAGGACATTTTGATTCATCACCATCTTTAGAATGTTCATGACGTTTAACGGCATGTGGACAATTTTCGGCATAGGGGCAACCCTTATCCAATGATGGCAATTTTCCATCATTAGCTTCAGCTTTTTTCTTAACATCCTCAAAATAAGGACATTTTCCAGCGGCTGGGCATTTATTAGTGGACCAGTCAATATTTTCAAGTTTCTCACCAGACTGAACAGCCTTATAATAAGGGCATTTTTCAGCTAACGGACAAGGTTTATTGGCATCAGCAGCGATAGGGTGTTGATCATGACCAAAAGTAACAGAAGGTAAAGAGAGGTAAGAAATAAAAATGAAAACCAAGAATATAAATAACTTTGAGCGTTTTGTAAAAAACATTTTTTTTTGAAGATTTGAGAATAAAGTGGGAATTTATTTCTTATATAGGATTTTAGTTTAATGATTAACATGCATGTATATAAAGTAATGCTTAAATATTTGTTTTACGCGTCATGAGTCAGCAGATAAATGATTCAACCAATGCTATCAAAAAACATTGAAAAGTACAGTATATATATATTATGCTGTTGTAAACTGTTAATAAATATGAGTGAATAGTTGCGATATTGCATAAATGGATTAAATAAGATTGCGAAAACAACTGCGTATTGTGAAAAAGTAATTGTATTGATCCAATAATGTTTATTGATACCTTAAATTGTTTATGGGAAATCCACCGAAAAAACTAACATGTCATTCTCGAACAATTGCGTATCGTTATTTTATGGTCAATTGTTTGCTTTATAATAGTTATTGCTCGGAGAAAGCGGAGAACGATCTCCATGAAAAGACACAAGGCGTAACTGACGATCCGATGCTTTTTAGACGTCGTCAAATGTCACCAGATAAAGATCGCCATATATTCATATTAGTATCCCTATTAGATACTAGAATAAATGCAGTATAACAATAATAAAAGAATTTACATTATATCATTAGATCAGGAACGAAGCTTAGGAACGAAGGGATGGTTTATATCATGTTCGATGAAATTCTAATTTTTAGTATCTAAGTATGTCGTATGATAAAATCGGTCATTTTGCGAAAGCGACAAAATATCTAAGTTTAGTGTAAATTATTAGTAATCTAGGTCTCTAAGAGGAAATTTTCATAGCAAAAACGCTAATTTAGTTTCTTATTAGCACAATATTAACGAGATTTTAACAAGGTTTTTTGACGGAATATGAAAAATTAGCAATGTTTGATACTCCGTCAAAAAAACCGCTAGTAAGAAACTAAATTAGCGCTTTGCTATGAAAATTTCCTCTTAGAGGCCTAGATTATTAATAATTTACTAGATTAGGATATTTTGTCGCTTTCGCAAAAATATAAGATTTCCACAGAGAGCATTTATAGATTTGGTCAAATCCATGTTGGCATGTTTAATGCCTATGCATAGGTCGTATAATTATACGCTTATAACATTACGACTAAAATTTTTGGCTCAATTATAAAGTGGCACAACCATTTGTCAATTCAAAAATAATTTCAAGCATCTTCCGTATGATCAATTCTAGGTTACCCTAATAAAGTTTATTAGCTCTGTCGCATCCTCGTATTACGCTTTCTTTGATTTTATTTCTTTTTTAACATTGTCGTTTCACATATTAAATTACTACTTCAATGGTACGAATATAAATTTGTATTCTTCAATAAAGTTCGGAACCAAACATTTATTAAATAATAAAAATTTCCTCATTGTCCGGAGCGAAACGAAGGGCTCTTATTGTATATCGCAATGTGTCCGCGCACGTGATGTTGATCACCTGGAATTTTTTGGTTTTTTGAAATTAGCGTTGCATACATAGTGAATAATTAAAGATTGTAACAAAAATAAAATCATTATCTTATAGAATCTCGTTTTTGAGTGTCTTTGATATCATCCGTTTTTTAAAATAATGCGCAAACGTTTGCTAAACTAGCCGCTCGGAAAATTTAATCGTCGAATAGAAGTTTAAAAATATACATACTTTCCTTTTAATGAAACTAAAAAAATTTGGTTGGAATATGCACTAATATGGCTACATACATCCATTATAATTCATAATTTATATTATTAAACTATAATAATAATGTTTAATAGGAACATTTTACTGTCACGGACTGAAGTGTAACTACAGGGGACTGTGCCTCATGAAGGCTTTGATGGCGCATGAGGCTTGTTGGTTGCGAAAGATGAGTCACAAAGAATGTAGATGATTCACAGTCTTAGTATAATCGCGAATACTTAAGCATCTCTATTAGTCTTTTAAAATGATTTAAAGGTGTAGCTTGGGTGAGGTCGGTTACAACACTTATGTTCGAGGTAGGGGAGCACATAAGAGCATTAACATTATGATAATTCCCTTTAATTATATAACCAAATAATCATAGTCACGACTCTGCCAACAAGCTAAGAAGTAAAGTTATGATTGTTAGTTGTAAGTCACGCACTAACGACTTTAGGACACAACTAGGTTGCAGCTCACCACGTGGCAACTTAAGTATATCCACAACAAAGTCGCAAAAGTTGCATTATGAAAGATATCTGTTTTATCTGTGATTTTTAGATAAGTATAAAGCCGAATGTATAAGTCCTATAGCTAAGTTAATAAAAGTCTGGACCGTTGGATATTTGTAGAAACTCAGCTTGTACATATACGCCCATGGATTTGTCTAGGGAGGCCCTTCCCGAGTGATGGTTTCAAAGCCGCAACTATAGTTGCCGTCCAAACTATAAATTCTCAAATGCATCCTAAACCTTCCTAATTATACTATACGGTATATATATATATTACAGAATCTATTACTCATTTAGCATTGCATTTATTACTTACCCGTATAGGCGCGAAATAACGCCCAGGGGTGTAATTTCGAATTTCGGCCTAAATTAAGCTTTTAGGCCAAAATTTGAAACAACACCCCTGCGCGTTATTTCGCGCCTATACGGTATTTTGTATTTTTAGGAAGGTTTATATTATATATTTAATAAAAAGTACATTCTGAGGATATTTAACAATATCTAAAAAGCAAATTTTTTTTTATTTTAAACATATATATAATGCATAATTAAATCGCTTTGTTAATATAATTATATAGCATCAAAAATGAATTCCAAAATTTACAAGAATTAATAAATAATGCATAGTGACTATACTATATTTATATTGCAATTATATATTTACTGTATTTTTTTTAACCTAGAGATCATATTACATTTTATTAAATAATGAAGATAGTTATATTAGCAAATGCTAATACTACTTCCTTTAAAAATTTTAAACCTAAAATATAACTTATCCAGTTGTTTTAGGCACCTATCTATGACCAGGACCTGGACATTTCTCATATAGGTCATAACTGGATTTTGGCCAATTTTGATCTAATTTGCTAAAAATAACAAAACCATATTTACTTAAATAACTTCTGATCCAGTAATCAGAATTGAATAAACTTTTTTTTGTTATATGCACCTCACTAAGAGCTTTATTTTTTTTAAAAAAAGTTTATTCAAATCAGACTACTTGATGCCAAGATAATTGCCAAAAACTGTTTTTTTTGCTTCTTAAATTTCAGGGGTTTTTGCTAAAATGTGTAATGTATGACCTTTGTACTAGATGTCCAGGTCCTCTATGATCTGCTTGAGTAGATTTAATCTTACTATTCACTGTAGTTAATCATAACTCTTAAGTAATAACTCATCAGCTAAAATCTATAGCTTGTTATGACCACCTTTTTTTTTAAAACTTTTCTACCTAGATCCTAGTAGAATAGCTACTTAGTTATATTTGCAAGTAAACAAAACTAATAAGAAAAAAGAATAAGAAAAAAAAAGAGAAAAAACTACACAACCTAAATAAAAAAACAAAAAATAACCAATTATACTAAAAAAAAAAATAACAAACAAGAAAAAAAGAATATAGTCTAATATACATATATATATATATAATAAAAAAAAAAAACTATGCTAACAAGCATTCTACAAAGAAGTTTCACTATTGTTTTTTTAAAACATTATATATATTATTTATTATTTATTTGGAGACCCAAAATTTACTTGTAATATTGATACCAATATAGTAATCATATTTCAATTTAAATATATTAGCGAATTATATATACGTAATCTTATGTAAATTATTATAGCTCATAATAGAACCCTAAAAATCTAGTACAGAGGTCATACTTTATTTTTTTTTAGCAAAAACCCTTAAAATTTGAGAAGCAAAAAACAGTTTTTGGCAATTATCTTGGCATCTATAGTTCAATTTGAATGAACTTTTTTTTAAAAATAAAGCTCTTAGTAAGGCATATCTAAAAAAAAGCTTATTCAATTCTGATTACTAGATCAGAAGTTATTTAAGTAAATATAGTTTTGTTATTTTCAGCAAATTAGTTATGACCTATATGAGATATGTTTGGTCCCCCTGTAATATTTCAAAAATCTTATGATTGATGCAGTATATTATGTAATTTATTATGAAATATTATAAAATTTAGAAATTTATAATTATTTGCATATGCGATATAACGCTATACCCCATTTTATTAAATAAATATGATTGGTAACACAAATTGATTGTTTGACTGATTTGACATATACAGGTAAACAAAATGACGCGCAACAATGTTGAGTAAATAAATAAGTAGGAGTTTGATCGTAAATAATTGAACTTTTTCTGCTTTAAATGTAAAAATATCCGATAACTTTACAATAGTATATTCTACAGGAGGAAAAAAAAGCAAGCACAAAAAGGCAATACCCTTTAGTAAATTATTTTTCGATATCTCTTTTCTACTGTTGATATAGGCGTTAGGCCCTTAACATTGTTTGCATTAGGTTTTTTTGCTGTTTCTAACGCACTGCCTCTTTTTACTTGTATGAAATTTTTTTAGAACGATCTTCTATTTGTTTGTGTAGAATACCTGATTAGTGCGACGGATGTGTATATAATGAGAAGAAAAAGAAAATAAGCATATAAAAGAATGTAGTGCTTTGAACAGATTTGCTGATACTGCAATTTTTTTATTGCTATTGACTCTTGCTATTTTTTTAGATTGAACCTATTGAGTTGTTCTTTAACGGAAAAAGCAGGTGCAGAAAAGAACGTACATACTTTTGAACAGATTATCTATCGACACTTCTTTTTTTGCAGTTGGTAGTAGCATTAACGTTGGTGTTAGGTCTTTTATTTTCATTTTTGCAAATGTCTGATTTTTTGTAAGAACTTTTGACTGTTGCTAGTTCTCTTATTACTTACGTGAGATTTTGGTTTTTTTCAATAGATTGTGACTTCTGCATTCTTCTTTTCAACTTGCTAAGTGTGCAACAAAGAAACTATCCTTCAATATTTCTTTTTTAATATGAGTATAGACATGGCATTAACTTCTTTATGTTGTTATTGCGTTAGATTCTCTACACAAATTTTAGCTATTGCTGGGCTCTTGATGCTTATGAAGGTTTTTTTTCTTAGATCGTGATTGCTATATTCTTCACGACTTTTAAATGTTTTTTTATTGAATATTTTTATTATTGGTGGAATTTGATTGCCTAACCAACTATTTTTGTTATGACTGAAAGCTCTGAAGAAGAAGTTTTTTATGTTGGCAGCTCTTTGGAGCCAGGCTTTGATACAAGTAAAGTAATTGTTGATTTTGAACACATTCGTATATAAACTAATTTATACATTTTATATACTACATTACTTTAATAGGTTATTTATGAATACATGATAATTTGTTATCCTGTAACAATATCGAACTATCATCCTTATATTCAGGAAAAAAGTTTGCTACTTGGGAATTGTGTGAATCTTTTCTCAATGAATGGGCAAAGTTTCAAGGATTTCGTATAATTAAAGATCATGTTCAGCGTGATAATGGCATTGTACGACAAAGAACTTTCATATGCAATCATGGCCGTGCTTATGAATTGAATTTAATGAAAGATACACGTACTAAAAAAACGCAATGTCCTTTTCTACTTAATACATTATGCCCTAAAATCAATAAGGGGAGTAACAAAAATTAGGTGATTTTTTAGGGGGGAGGAGGGTAAAAAAAGTTGAAATTATATATAAGAACCTGACTATTTATATATTGAGGAAGAGGGAGGGGGGTAGGCCTCTGATAAAAAATAATCAGGTGATTAATGACACTGCCCTAATCCAAAAAACTCAATAATTGTCAATAAAATCGTTAACGAGCATAATCACTTACTAAATCTGAAAAGAATTGAGTTTGAGAATAACAAGAAATTTACTAATGCGATGTTAAAAGATGTGAGATTTATGACCATATACTGTAAATTTGGAGCTACATCTCAACGAAAAATTCTTGAAGAGAAATATCCTACACAACCGATTTATTCTAAAGATTTATATGCTGCTATACAAAAGTTTAGACCTACAGTAAAACATTATCCAATGATGCTGCACAGGTAAATTTATATATGGGTTGTAGAAGGTATTATTAGTTTTACTCACAATCATTTCATTGACACATTTAGTACTAATATATCAGTAAAATAATTGTTAGTAAGTATTTATATCAATAAATTATAGACCTATCAAGAACTATTTTTTAGGTCTCAAATTGGCTTGATTAAAAGAAGAATATAGATTCACGTTGGGTTGTTGCCCGAGATTGGGATGATGACAATACTTTCTCGCTTACTTTGGATGACACCAACACAAGTGGAAAACTGGATTCTATACTCTGATTGTGTTTTGAATGATGTAATACACAAGACCAATCGATATGGCATGGCCTTGTTATTATTTGTCAGATTTGATAATAATAGACAAACTATTTTATTGGCACAAGCTCTTTTGATTGATGAAAGTTTCAAATCACATTCATGGATGTTTCAACAAATTATTAAAGCCACTAATGTCTATCCTTCTGTAATACTAACTGATGCAGATCCAGCTGTTGACTCTGCAATCCGTCAAATACTTGTTTCAACATATTCAATACATTGTGCTTACCACATTACACAAAACTTACATAAAAATCTTAGAAAAAAATTAAAAGAAACTTATCAACAATTTCTTGCCGATTTTTATCGCTGTCGGAATAGTTTATCCAAGGATGCCTTTGAACAATACTTCAATAATCTCATACAAGATTTTTCTAATACTAAAAGTTACTTGGAATTCCTTTACAAATCAAAAGATCATTGCGCACATTGTTTTATCAAATACAAATTTATAGGAGGCATCCCGTGTTGAATCAGTGAATGGGTGCTTAAAAAATTTGTTACATAATTCCAATATCTCATTATGTGAACTTGCATCAGAAATACACAGACTCCTTAATCTTCAAGACATGGAAAATGAATATAGGTATTATTGAGAAAACAACCAATTAAGGCTTGTAAAGTTGGATAACAATAATTTATATTTTGAATATAGATTTTGGCATGCAGCAATACCGAATGCTCGGAATCAAGACAAAGTAAACTTTTTGTTTACTGAGGTTGATCAATGTCTCCAACGATATCTTAACTCTACTATCTTAAAGATGTTACGTGATCAAATGAATCAATCGGTATATTATATCGCCAATAGAATTTCTCAACAAGACGTGAAGACTATTGAAGATGTAATCAATGCTTTCTTCTTTTTTTTTTGTTATAACACTGTTTTAATTTTTAATCTGATGGTAAGCAAATCAGTTATTGGATATTCAAAAGGATTCTGTCGATGAACCACAAACTACACTTGACCAAATGATTGAATTTGTTGGATTACATAATGTTAAAGAAATTTGGGTGATTACTGTTGGAAATTCGTTAAAGATTAAGCATTATATTTTGATGCTACAAAATAATTCATATCTGTGTTCCTGCCTTTCTATTATCCAATGTGGTATCGTGTGCAGGCATTACTTTCAATTGATATTAACGACACGTAATGCAATGGTTCATATTAGAATGTTGCCTTCTCGATGGTACTCAGCTAATGATACTGGGTCTGAAGAACCGTTTTTAATGGCAGACAAGTTCATACAAGATATGATAACCTTACCAAATAATTCTCCAATTCCTTATTTGTATCTTTTCAGAGAAGAAAGAGCAGACTTTCGTGAGGAAAATATGACGACCTTTGAGCCAAGAATTGCTTATGGAAAGCTTCACGGTATGTATAAGAAGGCTTTGAATAAAGTATTGCAGAACAAGTCAAAATCTCAGAAGCTAATCGATTTACTTCAAGATTTCGCTGAAGATGATGATATCGATGATGAATTAGATAAATCAGATGATGATAAATCAGATTCAGATGAAGAGCAACAAAGTGATAATAGCGTTGATAAAAAAATGTAAATCCTCAATTGCAAAATTCAAAAAAGCGTAAGGGAAAGGGTTGTCCATTAGGTACAAAAAGGCTCAAGTCCTTTCATGAGGCTGTTAAACCTAAAGTGAAGCAATAGCGTCGATGCAAAAATGTGGTAACGTTGGGCATTATCAAAAGAATTGCAAATATGAATGATCATAAAGATGTTATGTTTTAATAACTTGTACTATGTATAGTCGAAGTTTGAATATGTAGCACAATCAAATTTCATATATTGCTGTATTGATCAAACTTTGACTATACATGTAATGCATTGCTTTTTACATATTTAAGAATCATGCTTTGTTATTACTAACAACCTTTAGCAACTATGATTTGACGTTTCATTATCATTTGCAGTTAGATTTCTCTGGCAAACTGCATGAACTACAGATTGTATTCGTGTTTGTATAAATTTGTACTCGTACTGATTGAGATAATACTTGGATTCAGATTTAATCCAGATTTATTGTATATTGACATATGCCCGATAATGATCTCTATTTAATTGTTAAATCCAGATCTAAGTATTAATTTGTTACACAAGATAGAAATGCTATTCAAACCGATTTCAAAGTAAAATTTCGTGCTATTAGGTTAGAATTAGAGTTTTGCTTCTAGATTAGAGTTTTGGAAGTTTTGGAAGTATTATACAGTTATACGTATATGTATCATTTTATTAATGCACAAAAGGGGTATTACAGAAATAAGTGTTGTATAAACTAGTGTTCCAAATCGAACCAAAAAATGCAATCGATTAATCGGATAAAATTTTTTTAACCAATCGATTAAAAATCGATTGTACCAACTAATCGATTAATCGATTAATTGGTATAATCGATTAATCGATTACTCATATATAGTAAAATGATACTAGTCATGTGTAAAATCATGATTATAAGACTAAAATATCGGTGAGCAAATTATGATCAAAAATGACATCGCAATTCAAATCATGATAGTACTAAATCAACTTCAACCACATATAGTATTGTGTATCGATTTGTAATATGAAGATCATCAAGTTTATATGGACTAGTCAATTAGTTAGTCAATCGATTGATCGATTAATCAATTAATCAGATTAATTGATTGATCGATTAATCGATTAATCGAATTAATCGATTAATCGCATATTTGAAAGTCAATTGATTAATCGTCGATTAATCGATTAATCCGATTAATCGATTTTTGATTTGGAACACTAGTATAAACCCGTATCTAATTAATGTACGTATCCCTTACTTTGTAGAGGTTCGCAGGCAAATTTGTCTGTATAATTACTATAAATATACCTCTGATCTAGTTTTTTAATCATTTAAGATATTTAAATAAAATTTGGTATTATAATATTTAAGAACAAGGATTATATTTTTGAATTATTTAAACTTATATTATAAGACAAAAAGTTTATGTTGCTTATAAGCTGAAAATATTAAATTTTAAAGAAATTTTTTAACCAAAAAAATATTTTACAATATCTTGGCGAATTCTTTAAATATTGGTTTTAAAAATATAGTTTCTTATACAAC
>QKWP01001473.1:28007-63281 GCA_003550325.1 Gigaspora rosea
ACCAGTTCCACTTTGATAACAGTATCCAACTATGTATGAGTAAACCATTAACGCTTTCCATCTAAATAATCTGTGATATCTGTTTAAGATATTAGTTAACTGAGTAAATTAACTGAACCGAATAGAAGAATAAAAAATTTTAATTTAAATACATATATAAAGATTTACCTCATTAATACCTCAATATTTACATTCATTTTATATTCCAAATTATACGTTCCATTAGCGTTTCTAACTTTGCAAAGTTTTGATAATGACGAATGCCTTATAAAATTATTTAGCAGATTTTTGATAATGTATAAACGTTTTAAATTTATCTTGCTTCGACTCCAATTACATTTCCATAACAACATATGTTCAATTAACTTTTCCCATCTTGAGGACCTTTGATAATAACCGAATTCCTTATAGTAACTCTAATTTCATAATAGCAATTAATAAGTTTAAGTGCAAACATTTCATCAAAATCACCCGTTCATGCAAATTGTGATAATATATGAATATCTTACCTTGCTCTTATCCAATATATATTTCATTAATGCTCTTCTATTTCTCATCATTGCTCATATCATTTATACTATCCATATTATCCATATTATATATATCGCTCATATTGTCAATACTTACATCGTCAATTTCGTCGGCATAATCCATACTATCTATATATAACGGACTATCAGATAAAGAATCATCTATATTATTTTCCTCAACTGAGTTGGTTTCATTTAATTCTAAATTAACAACGTTGTCTTCAATTAAATAGCCCCTATTTCTTAATTCTTTAACTGAAAGTGGCCACTTTAAAGAACGTAAAATTTGAAGATTCCAGTAAATATATACTATTTTTTCTACACGTGGATTATGTAAGCGATTACGTAATTTTGAGTGGACAAAATTAAACGATGACCAGTTTCGTTCAGAGGAAGCCGATGTTGCTGGTATTGAAAGCAATTTTATGGATATCGGGCTTTAACCAAATTCCATCAATTATATGGTTTTTCTTTTATCGAACCCCATAAATAATTAGCTGAAAATCCACCAGTTTTTCCTACGTATTCTGAAAGTTCTTCTAAAACTTGGTCTTTATTCTCTGGTCTAGCAAGACGTATAAGCTCTCTTTCAATTGGCGCATCCCATTTGTTTGGATCTAAAATTTCTTTACAATATCGTGGATCTAATTTATATGCAGTCATTGTTGCTGGATTGTATAAAAAATCATTCCAACGTTGCTCTACTAATCTTATACTTTCCGTGATTACTGTAGTTGGAACATAATCATTATTACGTATTGTTGTTTCTAGTTGACGTAACTTAAGAAAAGCTGCAGATAAAAGTAGCACGTCTCCTTCTAATTCGTGAATAAATTTGACAAAAGGTTCTAAAAAGTTACGAAGATGCTTAAGATTTTGCCAAAAAAGATCATTCATTAAATGAATTTTGATATTAGGACTAATTCCTATACTTTCTTCTATTAATAATGAATGAATTGCATTTTTTGTTTGTAACAAATGATCCATGCAATAAAATGCAGATCCCCAACGTGTATCTACTGTTTGTACTAAAGAAATTATATGTCCATATTTTTCTATTTGAAGACGACGAAGTGCAGCTAGTGGTATATTATGATTTCTAAAATAATTAATAATTTCTTTGCTGGTTTCTAATACGTTCTTTGGCCAATCTAATTTTAGGATGTCTTTGATCCAAAGATTAATTCCATGTGCCCAACATCCTAAAAATACTTTTGTTGGGTATTTATTTTTAAGGATACGCCAAGCAGCTTTTATGTTAGGTGCGTTATCAGTAATAACAGCCACAAACTTGTTGACACCAAGTTCTTGTATAACTTTGTCTATTCCTTCTGCAATATTTTGTGCAGTATGTTGATCTTCTTTTGTATGTACTGATTTGTAAAAAAGTGGTTTGGGAGTTGTAATCATAAAATTAATAAGAGAATCTTTACGAATATTTGACCAACCATCCGTTACAAGACACAAAAATTGTGTTTCATTAAGTAAGTAATTAATAACAGTGTTTAAACCAGAATACTCTTTAGTAAGAAGAGAGTTTGAAAGAGAATAACGTGTAGGCAATTTAAAGTATGGTAATGCCCTTGAAAAAAAAGCTTTTATATCATCATTTTCTAAAATATTAAATGAAATACCAGCAGAATAAAACCCACGTGCTAACAAACTTTCCAGTTCTTTTCGATCTGCATTCGTAAACTTGTATAAAAAATTTTCCATTTTTGTTTGTTTTTTATGATTAATAGTTCTTGTATTATCGTCGTCGTTATGTACAAAACTTGATGTAGAACTTGATGTATTACTATTGCCAGAATTTTTTAACTTGCAATAGTTGTAATGTTCTTGCATTCGTGTTTTATTTTTGACCCATGATTTATTACAAGTTTTACATTTCATCCGTTCTTGTCCTTTTTTATTTATTATTTTTTCAAATCCGTCCCAAAAAGTTTCTTTATTATGAGGCATATTAAATTGATAAATGATACAATTTTTTCGCGATTTTTTTTTATCTTACATTATATAACTTACCTTACATGGTAACTTACACAACATAAAATGTAACTTACATTTTAAAAATAACTTACGGTAAGTTATACAACCCTAGTTATATTTTTATATAGTAAAATATACTATGTACTTTAGTATACTTGTAAATTCGTTTTATAAAATTTGACTATAAAAATTGATCTACATTTGGACGCCAAAATTTTGGGGTTACTCAAATATGATGAACCAAACATACTGATATGTTTTGCAAATTTTCAAAATTTTTTAAAAATAATAAATAATATACATATTCACATAATTATGCTTTTTTTATAAGTTTTTGCAATATTTCACAAGGTTTTGTAATATAATATAAATTTTATATTTATTTATTTATTATTATTATATATTATATTTTATGTTTATTAAATATACATATTATATACTTTATTTATTTTATTATACATTATTATTTTTATATTATTACAAATATTTTAAACAACTTTTGCACTTTGTCGCGTCTAATTCTATTACTATATACAAAAAACTAGTTCTATATATTTATTTTTGTTTACTCCACAGTTAGCTGTTATCTTCACTTCTTTGTTTTCTATTGTTTTCGCTTTGGCTATTTTATTTGTTTTGGCTATAATCTTCATTTCGCTTTCTTTTTCTAAATACTTCCTAAAAATAGTAATTTGCTAAAAACTAAATTATAACATCTAGCATTGAGTAAATAAATATAATAAATAAAAATCTGTGCAAATTTGCAATCCTGTCAATAGTATTAAAGAATTTTTTTAATATTTTTGTACAGATTTTTAATAATTCAATAATCTGTAAAAAGCAAATAATAATAAATTACTATATACTTATCTAAATAATAAATGCTAGCTAATTTTTCATATATTAAAAGAATACATTTGAATATTCATATATTTTAACAATTTAATTTATTACAAATATATAATATTGGTTAATTATAAATTTTACAAAAATATTATATTACCAAAATTTGAATAGGGATTACTATCGATTTTTATTAGTTATTAGATAGTAATCAATTTAAATCCCTTTAATAAAAACTATCGATTAAAATAGTATGTAATTGGTAATAATCAGTAATAATAATCAATAAATATTAGATTAAAAATCATGAATAATGATTCTAATCAATACTATTATACTGTATACTTATTTTTAAATATTTTACAAATTTTTGCAAGTTTTCACAAGGTTTCGCAATTTAATATAAAATTATATATTTATTTATTTATTATTATTCTTATTATTTTTTGTAACTTAGGCAGTTTCACTAGTATTTTATTAAAATGCTAAGTATATTGCTATATAAATACATTCGTTTACTCCTAATTTGCAAATCTGACATTACCTGGCTGCCCTAAAGGTGCCCAAGTACAACCTGCTGCACTAATTTGAAGACTAATCTAAAAATTAGAGCCTATATTAAACTAGTCTAAGTACTATACCAAAATGACTTTTTCTCTCTTTTGTATTCCTTTAATAGACAATTCTCCAGTCAACTGGTTCAAAAATTTTTTTTTTATATATAAATTTTACTATAAGTGCGAATGCACAGCATCTCTATCTAAAACTTTTTTTTATACTAAGTTAATCACCTTTCTGGCTTAAGAGACTTTTGTAAAGCCCATTAAAACGCATTTAATAATGGTTAGAGCGTTAAAATCAGCTTGGTGGATACTAAGATATCTTTAAAAACCTTCTTTTACTATATAAATTTCTTTGCAAACAACAGTATTGTTTATAAAGAAATTTATATAGTAAAAGAAAGGCTTTTTAAAGATATCTTGGTATTTACCAAGCCAATTTTGACGCTCTAACTACCATTAGATGCATTTTAATGAGCTTTACAAAAGTCTCTTAAGCCAGAAAGGTGATTAACTTAGTATAAAAAAAAGTTTTAGATAGAGACGCTGTGCATTTGCACTTATAGTAAAATTTATATATAAAAAAAAATTTTTGAACCAGTTGACTAGAGAATTGCCTATTAACTAACAAGAAATTTAATAAGACCAAAATAAAGAGAAGAAAGTAAGAAAAGAAAAAAAAACAAAAGCTATAAAATGAAATAGAAAAAAAGAAAAAAAAGAACAAAACGAAAAATGGAAGTAAAAACAAAAAAAAACTACATAGTATAAGCATGAAGACTAGTCTAACAAAAAAAACAAAATAAGAACAAAAAAAAAAAAAAAGAAAATATATCATTGTAACCCATACTAGGCTTAATAAAAATTATATAACAAATACAACTATTATATATTTCTAATAAAGCTATGCCTGGGTGTGGTGACTTAAAGAAGTTGGTAAGTTGTTACTCCAAGTGGCAGGTCTAGGGTTCAAATCCCACTGACGACGCTTTGAAAAAATAGACCTGTGTTTTGGTAACTGTTTTCTGTCGATTGGTTGGGTATATTACCTGTAGTTCTTGGTTACTATCTCGAATGGGAGCTTTCGGGTGAAGTTGTGTCTTGTGACAAAGACAAATCCAAGGAACCAGGGAAACAGAAATCCATTTGGCAAGACCCGAGTAAGGAGGTAGCAAAGATCTTCGACGGTGCTACCAAAACCGGAATATTAGGCCGGAGCCAAAGTACCAGACGTCGATCTCAGGGACAAGGTCTACCAACCTGGCCGCCAGATCGGGTACCAGAGAAAAAGAACCTATGTTATAGAAATAGGTACCAGGAGAAAAACCATGATGGCACCTAATGCCGGGTAGATCAACCCTTCCGGGCCAACTAGATTGGAAGTCTGGGAAAATCGGTGAAGGACCGGTAGGAAAGTGATAGTGGGTACCAGGGTTGGAGCGAATCTAACAAGAGCAGAAATAGGTATTGGTAAGAGGACAGGGGTAACCCTGTCTCGCAAGTGTTGGCCTCAGTCATAGCGATAAGTACTGAAGTGTAGGTGAATACCTGATATGGGACAGGTACCGCTCTACCAAGTCTCCCGTCGAGGATAACAGAACTGGGAATACCCAGCTGGGTCCTAAGGCAATGGATAAGTATCCAGAACTTGCTGACAGATTTATGTAATGGGCCTGTTCTAGTAATACAAAATGGGTTGGCAGGCGAAACATAGATCAAAGGGTTTAAATAGACAATTTTCATAGTTGGGTTGCAGGTATAGCAGCTAGTGTGGAACCCTTGGGCAGACCACTTAAATTAGATACCAAAAGTGTACGTGTGGCTAGATGTATCCTTGTCTAGGATCAGAGGGTTTAAATAGGCAATTCTCGTAGTTGGGTTGCAGGTATGGCAGCTAGTGTGGAGCTCTTGGGCGGACCACTTAAATTAGACACCAGAAGTGTACGTGTGGCTAGATGTATCCTCGTCTATATAACAAATGCCGGTATTTCCCTAGAGGATACCGACGGCCCTAATATCTTGAATAAAATTCCTAAGTCCCAAGACGGGCACTTTAAAAAAAAATAAAAATAAAAAAAATAAAGCTATGCCTTAAAATTATATCTTATTTTAACTATATAACCAACCTCGGATATTCTTTAACCATTGACTGAACAGAGTAGCACCAAAAACATATCCATAAACAAACATTACGTGGTTGCATTCTACTAAGTCTGTCTGAATTTGGAAGAGTAAACAATACTAATCTTTTGAAAGGAGTAAACCAACTTTTCAATTTTTATCAAAAATTTTGAAAAAATAGCAACAAAACAAGAAAAATAATATAGAGAAGTCACTTGCAAAAAATTCAAAGGAGAGTATGGTCAGAAAACTTATTTTTTGTTGTTTCTTATTATATTGTTACAGATTACTTTGTTAACAGAGTAGAAATGATAACTTTACCAAAATTTTCCATACCAAGGCACTATCTCCTGATAGCTATCTTGTACTAAACGCTTTTGGCTTGCATGCCAAATATATCAAATAAGTCCCTTAGGTTAGCGAGAGTTGACCTTTGTAAAAACTGTAGGTCCTATAACTACTAATACCACTCCAACAAAAACTTTTTATTTTTTTCCATTAGAAATTTAGTCCAAGTGATTATTAGAAAGAGTTATATTTAAAATTATTATTATACATTATATTTTAAATTAAATATATATTTTTAATTAATATTATATATTTTATTATATATTATTATATATTCTTTATGAAAAAAATGAAAAAACAACAAAAAAAAATAAAACCAAAAAACTAAACCCGAAAAAAAATAACCAAATAAAATGAAAATAAAAATATAGTAATATTTTAAACTACTTTTACACTTTGTTGCATAATACTAGCTCTACACACTTAGTTTTCTTATCTTGCAATTAGCTATTATTTCTTTTCTTTGTTTTAACTATCATATTCGTTTATATTTGCTACTTCCTAAAAATAGTAGAGAAGTAAAAAAATTTATTTCTCAGAAGTGTTAGTCTCAAATTAATAGTTATAATATTCCAAATTAATGTGCACTTTAATATAAAAAATTAATATTTGAAAATGTGTCAAAATTAGATTTGATATTACTAAATAAATTTATTTTTAAGCTTTAACAATTGTTTCAATATGAAAAACAACTTTTATTAGAATTTAAAAATAGGTATAGAGTTCCAACCTATTATTCAGGTAACTATGTAACCTATTACCTGAACCGAAAAAATTATTAATCAGATAATAGTTTTGTCAAACCGGTTTTTAATGTAATAAGTGGATATCTGGTTAATAAATGATTATAAAAAAATATTCGATTAATTCAGATATCTAGTTAATAAATAATCGGTTGATTAAAGTAATCAATAAGTTAAACCTACAATTCGTGCATATAGATAAAGTTCAAAAAAGTTATATTAGTAATTGATTAATATTTAAAAAGTCCCAACTGTTAGCATTTGCTTGCTTTCTTCCTTTCGATGCTGGCAGTTTTATTGATGGATCCCACAAATACAATGAATTAGGAATAGTTTTACTATTAAGTTTATTAGTGTTACAATTACGCATTACAATTATTGTGCCAAAAATTACAATTAATAGACCGTGACCAGGAAAATATACAACTCCATGATTCGGTACCCAAATATGATCGGTTGTATGATTCAAATGACAAAATAACTCGTCTAAAAAGACTTCATGTCTAGTAGGAACTTTATTATTTTATTGTAAATTTTCAAACCGACGTCTCAAATAACAATTATGAAAGCTAACATTTTCTCGTGATTCATATAACATCTAACCTTTATAAATTTTATACTTACCCGATTTGATTTCTGAGTTTTGTTGTATCATAGTCATACGTAGGAGAAATTTAAGTAATAATCTTCGCTTTTTGTACCGGACTATATTTTTGTGAAATAAATATTTTTTTTTTGAAATAAAATCGAATATGCTGCAATGTTCAATAAATGAATTATAATAATCAATATAGCTCTGAATTGCAGGTCAATGAATAACAAGTAATTGAGTATTGGGGTCCAGGTTATCTAATTATAATTAGGTATCCGGACCACCTGATTATAAACAAGTAACCGGGTCACCCGATTATAGTCGGGTATTCAGGTCACCTGATTACAATTGGATGACCTGTTTTAATTAGATAATCAGTTTCAGTTTCAGATAGTCAGTTGTTAACCGGTTTTTATCTAATGAGTCACGGTTGAAATTTTCAAACCGGTTTGGAACTCTAAATAGGTTTACTTGGTACTACAGTTAGACCTCTATAAATGCAACCTCCATAAATGCAATACCTCCCTAAATGCACATTTTTTTCTATTCCATAAGATGTTATTAGTACTAAATGCACATTCTATATTCTGTTATCTTGAATAACATTTTATATTACACTAACCTCCCTAAATGCATGTAGCCAATCAAATTTTAGTATTTAAGATAGGTTATACAGGTTTGGTAGAAGTTATACCAACTTGATGATCAAAATTTTAAAGCTGCAATTTAATTGGCTCACTCTAAATGCAAACCTCCCTAAATGCACGTTGTAAGCTTGTCTCTACGAGTTGCATTTATGGAGGGTTGACTGTATATCTAGTTTTGAAGCATTTTTCAAATATTATTATTATTAAAGAGTTATAAGGAGCATACTATTTATCATATGATTTTTACTATAAATATATGATTAGAGATAGTGATCATATCTATATATATATATTTTTTCCTCTTAGGCAAGACTTGCCAAATACGATCTTTTTGATTTTATTATACTAAAAAAATAGTACAAATTGAAGAACAAAGAATAAATAGTATTAATATTACCCAATTTAGATGACT
This sequence comes from Gigaspora rosea, assembly GCA_003550325.1. Taxonomy (NCBI): domain Eukaryota; kingdom Fungi; phylum Glomeromycota; class Glomeromycetes; order Diversisporales; family Gigasporaceae; genus Gigaspora; species Gigaspora rosea. The sequence continues at coordinate 36,793 of QKWP01001473.1, forward strand.
AAACCAAGTGCGAATTGCCACATAGCATTTCAGAAGACACCGACTAGTCCATTAGCCTTACTTTACTATACAAGAGCATTCCCTAGAGGAAATATTTTTGGAAGTGTGAAGAAAAAACTAAACTAATAAGGACAAAGATACGAAAAGGAGATAAAAAGAAAAGAGAAAACTAAAAAAATGGGAAAACAAATAAAAGAAAAAAAAGAAAAAAGAAAAAACAAGGCCTCAGATTAATTAAGATCTGGTACCAGGATGAACTATTTAAAAATTATATAATACTAAAAAAAGTAGTCTCTACTCTAACTAAACTCAAATTATCATACATAGGCGAAAAACTATTGCTAGAAAAAAATGGCCTCTTAATCTAAAAAACTGTAAAGATAGATGTACAAAAGAAAACAAGCTAAAAGAATATTCTAGAAAGAAATTTCGTTATAAGGTTTCCTTCAAATACAAAACATATGGAGTGCTCCGTATTAAAAGGTCCCATTTTTACATTTATCTCATTTTGAGATAATTGAGTTTAACCATTTGTTTTGATTTTCGGACTGATTCGGGATTAATTAAATTTCACGATTTTGATTGGTTAAAGAAGGCAGGTGACTATCGGATAATCTCGTGATGTGTTGGCTCTACGCAGCCTCATGTAATTTTTCTTTTTAAATTATCTTGATTTTTTATTATGCAAATCAACTTTTATTAATAATTGAAAAATATCAATTATGTCAAAATTTACATGAATTTAATAAAAACTCATTTTTCAAAAAATTGTAAAAATGGGCCCTTTTAATACGGAGCACTCCATATGTCATTTATCATTTATTTTGAAAACCCAAAATCCACTTGCGATTTGATTCCAATATAGTAATCATATTTTCAAATTGGAAGAGATAAATATTGCTGATCTTTTGGAGAGAGTAAGCCATAATGCCCACTTTGTCAAAATTTCGAAAGAGCCAAAGGGACAAGGGAAATAGCCCAAGTGGTCCAACTTGTTTTGTGAATTTTAAACCTTGTAAGTTTTGTAGCCTATAGAAAAATATGCAGCTTTTATAAAATCCAAAACTATTTGAACTTGATGACAAAGACTTCCGGTTACTCAGTAACCAACTACTATTTGATAGTTTTTGCGTTTTACTCTAGGGAGACCTATTCCAAGACTTCTTTTTCAGCTCTTTTTTAGTTGTCCTAAGCTCTTGTTCCCAAATACTCCAAAAGAAGGTTTGTAATAAGAGGTTGCATATTATCTATAGTTTTCTACAGTTTAGTTGTTTAGAAAAGTTGGTCCAGGTGATCATTGAAAAGAGTTGAATATATGAAGGTGAGTCAGTAGAAAAGGGACAAATCATTTTTAGTAAACTTTTTTTTTAATTTTTAAACTAAAATATCTTGACAAATATTTAATCAAATTTGCTAAAAATTTTTTTATTTTAATCTTGAAATTATATAGAATTAAAATAAAGAATACTTTATTAAATTTATTAAGATAGTTGTTAAAATCTTTAAGCTTAAAGTCAAGAAAACTTTTACTTAGAAAAAATTTGTCCCTTTTCTACTGACTCACCCCATATAAATTGAAAAATTTTGTCATATCTATATATTATATTAATAAATCAGAATTAGATAAAGTAATCACACCATATATGGATAAAATAGCTACTAAGTAAAAGTATTATATGATAAATAGTACACCTTTAATTTAAAAAATTAACTTTTATTTTAAAATAATGCATATAAGCATACTAGTACTTGAAATAATATACAGATCAATTAATTAATACACAAGTAAATATTATTTTATGCTTAAATAGTATAGTTTTTTTATAGATTAGTTTTTTTAAAAAATTTTGTACAAGAAATCATTAAAAAGAGTTGTTCAATTATATTTCCTTAAAATTGAACTATTATATTATAGCACTTTTACTAATTATCATAAGAATAAGATTTAGACTATTTATAAAAATAGCAATAAATTAGAGCACTAACATTTATTATCTAATATAGAAGCTTATCTTTCATCACCAGATAATATATTTAGTTAAATTTAATTGGCTAAAATTTTTGATATGAGGTAAAATTTGGGTTGACCCTCTATCTCTAAAATATTACCTAATAAAATGTCAGTGCTTTTATATGATATAAATTATAATTATAATTGGCCAATATTGACAAAAATTATAATTGGTTAAAAAATGTATATATTGTTGCATAGTATGTATAATACATATATACAAGATTTTTCTGATTGCAAAATTTTTTTGATTGTTATATTTAAACTTTTTAGGATTCCAAATATCTAGTACAAGAATTATACTTTACACATTTTAACAAAAACTCCAAATTTTAAAAAGAAAAAAAAAGTTTTTTACAATTATCTTAGCATCCAGTAGTCAAATTAGAACAAACTTTTTTTTAAAATGAAGTTTTTTAGTAAGACACATTTAACAAAAAAGCAATTCAATTCTGATTACTAAATCAAAAATTATTTAAATAAATATACAGTTCTGGCTAGTATAAGATATCTACTTTTTATATATAAATACAAAATTGCTTATAATTTACAAAAAAATGACCTTAAAAAAAATCTGTTTTACAAATTTTTGCTTTTATCAAAGAAAAATAATAACAATTTTCAAAAGCTATTAATCCAAATTGTATAAAATTTTAGTATATTATAGCCCAATATTATATCTATTTAAAAAAATTTTTTTAATTTATTAAAACATTATCTAGAAATTAATATAAATTTAATTATTTAAAAAATACTATATATACAGTACAGAACACCAAAAGCCATATATTTTTAATAGTAAAATTTTTAAATTGATATAACTTCTTAAAAATAAACTAATGCTAAAAATTTTTTATACAATTAATAGAGTTTTGGTTAAACTATAAATTTTATAAAAAGTTTTTTATTTTTATTTAGTTTGAAGGTATATAATATTAAATTAAAGTTATATATAATTTAAAAATTTGGCATTTAATATAAAAAATAAAAACATATATATGTTATTTTTAGCCAATCAAATTAAGTTTAGTTTAGTTATACAAAATTTAACCAATCAAAAGTCTAGATTTATATTACATAGCAGGCAAAAATTTGGCGCCTATATGTCTTTAGATGTTCTGCACTATATATATAATCTTTAAAGTTGGTTAGTAATCAAAAGATTAAAGTATTTAAATATATATTTGAAACTAATATTCCAATATATATCTTTTATAAATCAATATTTTTAAATTTTTTTCAAATTTTAAATATGAATATATTTTTTGGGTTTGAAAATTTCATGTACATGTAGTTGTGCATTCATATAATTGACCAATAAACTAATCATACAAACATATAATTAATCGCTTATAACTGACCAATTAACATTAATTGCAAATTTTATAAAAAAATTTTAAAAATTTTAAAATTCTTTTATTAAAAAAAAAAATAAGAAAAAATAAGAAAAATACAACAAATGATAAATCATACTACTAATAAAAAAAACACAAAGTAATGAATACCTGAATCCTAACTTGAACCCTAACCCAAACTCTAACCCAAACCCTAACCTAAACTCTAATTCTACTCTAATTTTTATTAATTTTTATTACAATACAACAATGAAATTATAAAAACTGACAAAGTATCAATAATACTAAAAACTATGGCAAAGCCACAAGCACTAATAACTTAAAGCCAAAATGAAACTATCAAAAAAATATACAAGACTACTATTGAAGAAACAAGCAAGATACTACTAAAAAAATATACAAGACTACTACTAAAGAAATGTACAAGACCACTATTAAAAAAATATACAAAACCACTACTAAAAGGATATGCAAGACCACCCATCAAAAAGAAAATTAAAAGTAGCACTAATGATAATACCTTGATACCTGCGATGATACCAATAATGATATGCAAGACCACTACTAAAAAAATATACAAACTACTACTGAAAGACTATCTACTAAAAAAAAATTTAATCATAACACCAACAATGATACTAGCAATGATACTTTAGGCAATATTTGCAATGATATCAACAACAACACTAATGATTATACCAATAACAACACCAACAACAATATCAATAATAACACTAGCAACTAGGGTTGGGGGCATGGTGTCCCAGGGCATGCCTTAGGGCATGCCCCTCTGGGCATGCCTAGGGGCATGCCTTTGAGCCAAAAGGCATGCCCCTATCATGTGATTATAAATCTAAATCATGTGAATTGGTATGCATTGATTGGCCAATTTTTGTGAATCATTTGGTGATACAAAATCTGGTTGGCTAATAGAAATAAATTCAAACCAAATTTTATTTATTCTGATAACTATTATCATTGTGTATCTGGTTTTAAAAAAACTTGAATTTATTTATCAATCAATACATATTTAATAACAAAATAAATAATGAATAACATAAATGAATTAAAAAATTGTTAACTATCAATATGTATATAGAGTATAAAAGGTATAGAACATAGAATATAATTATATAAATCCTATATATACTCTATATCTAATATTCTAATATATTGTAGCTTTTAAAACTTTGTTAAATAATCTATAATTATATGAAATGTTTAATCTATAAGACAAAAAGTGTATTTCATTGCTAACTTTTAATTTATTTCTCTATTTACTAAATTATTTTTACTATAGGTAGAATAAAAGTAGTTTTAGAATTTATTCATTTAAAATCAAATAATATTAGAACAATATGTGATAATAATTTAGTAATTGACCAATCAGAATTAAAGCTTGTTATACTACATATCATATGATTTATATATAGAGGGCATGCCCAGAGCACAATAAGAGAGGGCATGCCCAAAATTTTTACCGTGCCCCCAACCCTACTAGCAACAGTAGCTAAAAAAAAAGAAAAAAAGATCCAAATTAGTAAATAAAAATATAAAAAAATCAAACCAAAAAAAAAAATAAAAAATAATTATTATTTTAATAATCTTATTTATATATATGCATATAAGAGTGCATGATCATATGAATGTGTGAAAAATATTTTCTATATTTTTTATTTTTTTATTTTTTTTTTTTTAAGGTGAGGTCATGCCTCTGACTTTATTGAGTGTATATTAATCGTTACAATATATTGTTTACAATTATTATACTATCTGCTAAGTACTGAGACTTGGAGTATTTTATCTATAACCTAAACCTACCAGAGCCTATCATACTCCCATTTATATAGCTAGCCTGGTTTTTGGACGACCCTTTTCCCCAACCAACTATTAGTATTCACATGTCCACCACTTTACCCACATTTCCTAATATCATTACTTCCAATTTGGTGTATGTAATTCCAGGTAGGCACTTTCTGCTTCCAAATTGGTATATCTAGTTCTTACTAGCGTACTTTTTGGGAGTTCGTATTTCAAGCCATGCAGCTGCCTCTACCATATTGGGTAAGTATCTCAAGCCTGCATGCTGCTGCAACTAGCCGATTTTCCTGCGATTGGGAATCCAGGCTTTAACGTTCTGAATTCAGAAATATGCAAACAACTGTACTCCCCGCTATGGTGACAAGTACCCAGGCATGTTTCACCGAAGCTTCCAGTCCTCCTATATTTTTTATATAAATTTTATAATTTATAGAATTTAAAAAAAATTTTTTATTAAATATAAATTCAAAATATTTATTAAAATAAAAGCTATACCAAAATTTTTTTAAATTTTAAATAAAAATTCTTGATAAATACTAAGTCAAATTCAATAAACTTTTTTTATTTAAATTTTATAAATCTATAGAATTTAAAAAAAAGTTTATTAAATTTAATTTGGTATTTGTTAAAATAATTTGTTTAAAGTTTCAAAAAATTTAATATTTCAATAAAAATAAAAGCTATACAAAATTTTTTATATTTTGAGTAAAAATATCTTGATAACCACTAAGTCAAATTTAATAAACTTTTTTCATTTGAATTCTATAAATTAATAAATTCAAAAAAATTTTATTAAATTTAATTTAGTATTTGTCAAGATATCTTTGTTTAAGTTTAAAAAATTTAAAATAATTATCAAAATAACAACTACCAAATTTTTTTTAAATTTTGAATAAAAATATTTTAACAACTACTAAATCAAATTCAATAAACTTTTTTTTGAATTTTATAAATTTAGAATTAAATAAAAAAAAATTTTTTTTTTGTCTTATTGGTATTTATTTGTAGAATTAAGAAGTAGAAAAGTCATACATGTGAACTAAACTAATTACTTTTTCCAACTTTGCAAATCTGGCATTACTCGATAACTTCTAAAAGTACCTTAGTGTGACCTGTCACACTACTTTATAGATAAAGTAGACCATTTCATTAGCTCTGTCAAAAGCAAAAAAAATTTTCTTTAAATCTCTCCCACCTAGCAACAATGGCAGGAATATTACTATCTATATTCAACCATTAAAGAAAAACAGATTGAATGAAAATAAAAAGAAAAACTAAAAGAGGGAATAACTACGCAACCTAAATGAAATCCAAATACTAATACAAAAAAAAAAACAAATCACTAGATGAGAAAGACAAAAAAAATTCTTTACTTAAAACAAATGCTAATGGAAATAAGTGATGAATAAAATAAAAATTATATAATACTGTACAGAGAAATACTCTATCTCTGTATTATATATACATATAAAGAAAATAAAAAAAAAGAAACTACATTTACAAGAATATTTTAAAAAGAAATTTTATTTCAGTATTTTTTCTGAACTATCGCACATGGTTTCCATTGTTTATCACAAGATCCTAAACACAAGTTATGACTTGCTTTCATTTTGGTAGACGCTATTCCAATTTGAAAATCATTAACAATGCTGATTTTTGGAAGGAGTAAGCTAAATTTTCTACTTTTTGGTGAAATTTTGAAAAGTTCAAGGAGAAATATCAAGAGCACCAAAGTTGTAGAGAACATAAATTATATATTTTGCAGAATATTATATTTAATTAAAAGTACATTTCTGTTTAAGCTTCAGTATCTTTTGACAAAAAACTTCAGGTTTTAGTTTTATTACATCTTCTATAACAACAAAGTCTTCTACCCGAAAATTCCAAACCATAAGAAGAGTTCTTTTTTAGCTCTATTTTAGTTTGTCTCAATGTACAATCTTTTTTTTCTCTTATCCAAATCACTTCTGATAAAGTTTTTGTTATATACAAATATAAAAACTACAAAATTTTTATAGATCAGTCTTCTTGAAAAATTTGATATAAGGGATCATTTTAAATAAAAAAATTTATTAAATTTGATTTAGTAATTATTAAAATATCTTGCTTAAAGTTTGAAAAAATTTTGGTTCAACTTCTATTTTGATGATTACTAAGCCAAATTTAATAAAATTAGTTTTTTTTGAATTTTTAAATTGATAAAATCTATATAAAAAATGGTAATTAGATTTAATTTGATAGTTGCTAAAATATCTTTGCTCAAAATTTAAAAAAATTTTAATTTACAAGAAATACAAATATCAAATTTGAAAGTATAAATAGCAGCTACTTATAAAAATATTTTAATTTTAATATAAAAATTTTTATAAGATTTAATTTTAAAAAAAAACTTAATTGAAACTGCACTTTGTAATATGCTTTATATAGTATTCTAATACTATATAATATCTAAATATTTATTTATACAGTTGATCCTTATCAATATTAATCTTATTAATATCAACCTAAGCTACAAATCAAATTTTTATAAATTTTTATATATTAAAATCCTTATATATATCAACTTTAATATAAATTTTTTATTAATATCATATTAATATGAATATAATGATAGTCCAAATAGGTAGATATAAATAAGAAACAACTATATAACTATTTTTAAACGTTAATAAAACAAATTTTTTTAAATTTTTGCAAAATTTTAGTATATACTATTGTCTTGTTCTAATTTTTAAGTTTAATTTTATTATAATTTTATTTTTTAATCAAATTTTTGGTATTAATATTAAAAATTATAGCTATTTGTTATACAAATTTACAAAATTATATTACGACAGGATGAAATCTGAGTTGTGAAATAGTGAAACCTGCTATGATCATCACATGAGAGTGAAATCTGCTTTTCTATAATAAAAAACATAATAAACACAAATTTCACCCTAACCTGATCTACAAAGTGGATTTTACTATTTCACAACTCAGGTTTCATCCTGTTTTGTTATATTTATTTATATATATATAAATTAGTATATTGCTATTACAAAGTATATTATATATATTTATTTTTTAAAAATTTATAATATAATTATTTTTAGAGTAAATTTATTACTCATCCAGGATGATATTTAATATTACTTCTCACTTTATGCTATTTCAAAATTTTATTAGATAACCTGTTGTAATATTAACAAAAAATACTCCTTTATACTCTAAATTTAACCTAATGCTAACCCTAACCTAACCCTAACCTAACCCTAATGCTAATTCTAACCCTAACTCTAACTCTAACTCCAATGTAACTAGAATTTTGGTTTTAGATTGAGAGGGAGGTGAAATTTTTACCCAAGTATCAAATAAATTATTTTTAAATTTTATATAATTTTTACTATTTTTAAAAAAAAATTCTAATTTTTAATATAGTAATTATAAAGTATAAAAATTTATATAGAATATAAAATGGTTTATATTATTTATTTTTAAAATTTCAAAGCTATAAAAATTTATAGTAGAGTTCTACAAATTGATTTGATCTTCAAATATTTGAATCAAATATTTGATCAAATTCAAATTTGACTAATTTTGATTTGATTAAATTCAAATATGGCCAAATTTGAATAAATATTTAATTTAAAAAATTACTATTAAAAATTCAAAACCAAATTAAATTCAAATTTAAATATTTAAATCAAATCAAATTCAAATTAGAATCAATTTGATTTGATCAAATTCAAATTGATCAAATATTTGATTTGATTTGAATTTGAGGAATCCTAAATATTTATAATATATTTTTAAAAAACTAAAAGCATAAATTATTTATTTTTAAAACAGTAATTTTATACAATAAAATATAATTGTTTAAAATACCAAGTATATATATACTAATTAATTATATTTTTACAATTATATGACTAATTTTTAAAATATGGGATCTTTACCTTGATAATCACCTTAAACATTTCTACATTTCTCAGTCAAACTAATTTAGACAAAAACACATGTTCATATTTATATGTAATTCGCCTTTTGGTTTTATTGATTCAATAGTTTATTCAATAAACTAGAGGATAAATCCCGTTAACCGTTTATCCGTACCGAATAATTCAGATCGGATAAACAGATCCGATATCCGAATAATCTGACGGATATTCGGATAATTATTCGGATATCAATGGCTATCCGGCTATCCGAATATCCGATCATAATTATTCGGATAAACGCTATCCGGATTGGAACTCTACAATCGTTATGAATCAATAAAGCCAAAAGACGAATTACAAATATGAACAGGTATTTTGGCCCGTTTTTGTCCGAATTGGCTCGAACAGGAAATGCTGTAAAAGTGATTTTCAAGGCCAAGACCCCATATAGTACTGTATATATTATAAATACGTTTTAGTAAAAAGTATCAGTATAAAAAATTAATTTGATATACACTCTATAACAAAATTTATACGTAATAAGCCACTTTTATTATTATTATAATTTATTATTATTATTTATTATAATTAAAAAAAAAAAAATTATATATTTCATATTTTTTACATTCAATATAATTAAATATATATTATATATATATAATATATAGGTTTTTAATTAAGGTTTCAAAACAATCTAACCAAAATTGAGAATTTATTTGGATAAAAATTTCCAAAGGCGTTTTTTATTTGTAGTAAATATTTTGACACACATTGGCGTATGATAATTTGGTACAGTTCTGCACATTGATATTTTACATATAAAATTTTATCTCCAACGCTAAGCCTCGATTTGCAGTAAAAAAAACTCATATGAAAACCATATTATTATACACTATATATAAATGGTCTTTGTCTTGAAAATCAAGTATGGAACATATATAATTTATTATGTCTCATAACTGTCTCATAACTTGATTTTCAAAAAAAATTTTTTAATATCGATATAAATTTGTAATTGTGTGCCAGATATAATTAACAATTAACGAAAATCTAATGAAGATCAAAAACAGATTAGATCTATTAGGAGTACGAAGTAAAAAGTCTAGACGGTTGTCTAGACGGCTAAAAAAAAAATCATTATATGCCATAAATCTTTGTTTAACATATTGTGTTTATGTTACTATTTATTGAAAAAACTAGGACAGTTAAATAATAAATTAATGTAAATTAATGTAAAATAATGTATTGTTATCCTGAATTAAGGAACGATTCAATCAAAACTAGTTTTTTTTTGTTTAGAAAACGCATAGTAATTTTGAGACACCCTAAAGTTATATTTAAAAGAATAGAATTTCAAAAAAAGAAAAAAAAACAAAAAAAATTTCTTATTGTTTGTCGTTAATCGTTCATTCTTTTTACATAACACTAATTTGACATTTATGCAAAGTACAAAGAAAAAAAATCCCCCAAAAAAATTCTAAAATAATTTTAAAAAAAGTAATCAATGTATGTATGCATGAAGTGTAAACAATAACGTGCTGGGATTTAATAAGTTATATGCATCATATCACATACGTATATATGTATATAATTGCGTACAACGCTAGTCCCTGAAATTTTGAATTGTCAGTTTAATGTGATATATATAAGTGATACTTGAACTAATTGGTCTATTTATTTTGTATTGTAAATAGTAAAAATAAAAACATCAATGTACAAATTTGGTCACGACTGTTCTAGACTGGACGAGACCCAGTTTTTCTGTCTGGATCAAATGATGATACATCATTTCACAATAGATAAATTGTTTTTAAAAAAAAAAACGAACACTCATTTATGAAAAGTTCTCTAAACTTTCTCACACTATTTTTTTGCTATTTAATTTCAACCTTTTTAATCGGTTTCAATTTTGTTTATCATATAAATACTAAATAATAATTCTAAATAATATTTTTATAATTTTATAATCTTTATAAATTTTCACAATGTCAAATTCAAACTTACTTATGGATCCTGATAAAGAAATTGCAGAAGACGATTCAAGCCGTGCTCGTATAGTAGCATTCGCTGTACGAGAAGCTTGTGCTATTGCCTACAAAGGACAATCTCAACAGAATTGGGAGAGCGCTTGTAATGTTATAATGCAAAATAATTTGCTCACTGATACTGAAAAAGCTACAGTAATCGCTTTACTACAGCGCAAAACCATTCCATCTGATAAAACAAGTTGAAGTAAAAAAAAAAAAAAGATTCAGAAATTGTAAATATTTAACTTAATAATTTATTAGTTTCCGACTTAATTCTTTACATTTGCTCCTCATTAATATCATCCCATTTGAATTAGATAATTATGTTGATAATTTTGATATCATTGGGTTCCCCACCAGCTAGACTAAGCCGCTCTTAGTTTACCAAAATCAATTATAAGATCAGCTGTAACATAAAATTTCAAAAAAAAAAATCAAAGTTTTTTCAAAAATCGGCAATAACTTAAGATCTTGTTTACAAAACCCCCATTCGTGTTCTAACTAAAAAAAAAAATCCTTGCAAAATTTTAGTATAGTATACGTTCTATTAGATCTTTATACCTTTTCAATAGTACTTTCGAATCAAAATTTCTAAGCTAATTTCGCCCAATCAAAAACGGGGTTTCCCTTCGTCCAATAAGAACTGGTGGAGAAAATTAATTATCCGATATCATTGAGGGCTGATAGAGATAATAATTTATATAGTCTAAAAAATATTTTATTTTATTATAATGTTGATATTAACGAGAAGTTGATATTAGCGAGAAGTTGATTTAACGAGAGTTGACTGTATTTACAACTATTTTTCTCTTCAGGCCGTTGATCTATGTTTATTTTAATGCGAAAAAAAACATCAACCAAGGATAGAATTAAAAAAATCCCGGGGTTGCAGAATATAGAACCTTCTCGTGATTGGTTTTATCACGTGAATTAAATAACACTTTATGATTGATTGGTCGTATAGGCAAGCACGAGACGATGCGCCAGTCAAATTGTCAGTAAATTAAGTTTAAAAAACTCTTTATTACTATATAAATAGTCTTATGTTTATACTGTATATTAAGCAAGCATTCTCAAGATCTGAAACTTTTTATATATAAGCAAACTATTTTTTAAAAAAAACTTAATTATGTCAACTATATATCTGATATATATTGCTTTATTAAAGTATGTACTAGAAAAATTAATTTTTTATAATTTTGTATTTAAAAAATGTTAGTAATAATCTTTTATTAACAAATAGAATAAAAGCAATAGACTACAGCTTATGTTATAAATATTTGTAAATAAAGTTTATTTTATTAATATAGTGTAAAGAAATTATTATTTATTATTAAAAAATTAATTATTTTGTTTATATTGTTATATATTATAATTGTTAAAATATAGTACAAATTATTTATAACTATAGTTACTATAATTGTATAACTCTAATTTTAAATATTAGATTTTATTTTATAAAAAAATCGTTTTAATAGTTATATTATATTTAATTTTAAAATGTTCAAAAAAATTATTTATTGCTTTAATTAAAATTTATAAAATAATATTTTTTTAAAATTTATAAAATAATATTTTTTTACAAATTTATAAAATAATATACTTTTTTTATAATTTAAAAATAATATTTTTTTTACAAATTTTAAATAATACATTTATTTAATAGTTGTTACTGGTGGTAACAGTTACTAGATTATAATTGACCAACCAGATCATATTACAGAAGCAAAACAAACACTAAAGTTAATTGTTATTAGAGTTAGGATTAGCATTAAGTTAGGGTTGAAATAAAATATATTATATAGTAAAATTTTACAAAGAATTTTTTTAATTAAAATATAAAAGGTGATTTATAGATAAAATTTTGTGCTATTGTGAATTTTTGAAAACTTTTTATATTTTCTTTGCTTTTAAATTATGCAAACATTATACCAGGACCCCGAAGAACTCTGATACAACTTAGATCTGAGTTTGTATAATATTAGCCAAATAGGTGTATAAAATAGGCCAAAATTTAAAAAATTTATTATATAAAAATGCAATGTTTGATGAATTTTTATGCAAAATTTTCTTTTTTAGTAACCTTGAGTTATATCAGAGTTCTTCGGGGTCCTATTATACCTAATCACATGATGTAATTGGTTAATTGCAATCTGTTGATTATTATCACTGATAACAAATAAATTTGCTTTTTAAAATATTATTGATAATTAACAAAATATTATTTAATTATTGAAAAAAGTCTATTTATAACAGCTGTTATATAATAGCTATAAAGCAATATTAATATTAAAATAAAATTAAAATTAAGAGTAGGAAGTACAAATTGCAAATTATATATAAAATTTGTAGTATTGATTTTTTTTAAAAAGTTTGTAAAATTTTTTTAAACAAATCCTTTTTGAACTATTAAATAAAATTATAGAGCAGGTTTTTTATAAAAATAGTAAAATTATTAAAATTGGTTGAATATTCATCAAGTTATAAAGATTTAAATTTTAGAGATCAAAAGTTGTTTACAAAATCATATGATGATCATATAATATTGACCATTATTTTGTGTAACTTAGAGAAATTTGAGCCAACTAGAGGAAACTTTATAATATATAGAAGTATAATTTTTTTAAAATGTATACTTTATTGAAATTTTACTATTATAAAACATTTTATATATTATAAAATTTTAGTTAAATTTGATTACAACTATAAAAAACTTTATTAGTAGTAGGGTTCCTCAAATTCAAATCAAATCAAATATTGGATCAATTTGGATTTGATCAAATCAAATTGACCCTGATTTGAATTTGATTTGATTCAAATATTTGAATTTGAATTTGATTTGAATTTGAATTTTTATAGTAATTTTCAAATCAAATCAAATATTTGTCAAATCAAATCAAATATGGCCATATTTGAATTTGATCAAATCAAATATAGTCAAGTTTGAATTTGAATTTGATCAAATATTTGGTTCAAATATTTGAAGATCAAATCAAATTGCAGAACCCTAATTAGTAGCACATTTTTAATTTCTATATAAATCTTGTTGTACTACTAAAATCATATAATAAATGACTTATGTATACTCTACTCTTAAAGTTAGAGTTAAAATTAATACAAAATTGCAAGAAGATCTATTTTTTATTAGAAGTACAATAGAATTATTTTAGTAAAATTTTGAGTTAAGGGCCCTGAGTTAATAGTACAGTAGTTGGCACTTTGGAATTATATTTGCAAGGTTGCTAGTTCAAGTCCAATATGAGACAAAAACTGTGCTAGAGCCATGAATAGAAATGATCCTTAAAAGAAGTTTTTGTTTGTAACAGATAAGAGGATATTTATAAATAATGCTATATACCCCTATATAGTAGCTCTTGACTTCTCTTTTCTTAGACTATATAAAAAAATTTTTCAAATCCGTATATTTATATATAAAATTTTACAAAAACTTGAATATCTTGTAATATAGTAATCTGATTTGAATGATTTTGGTACAAATTCAATAATACCAAAATAATATTATTTGGATTACTGAATTACAAGATATTTACAAAATACTATTTAGTTATATAGTAATTTTATAAGAAAAGATATAACCAATAGTATTTGGCTAATAACTCCTATTCTAATAATTCAAAATGAAATAAAATTAGTACTATTCAACTTCTCTCACTAAGGCAAATTAAATAGTACTAAAAATTATTCAATTTGGACCACTGGATCAAAATTTAAACCAATTTTTATAAAAAAATTATATTATATTTTTTTAATCTCCCCTACTTATCAGGAAAAAGATTATATTTTATCTGATTCTCTTCTTGTATAATGGTATTTATGGATGCCTCCTAACTACAACAATAATAATAAGGTTGTATAATATAATCACAAAGTCAGACAATACCAAAAAAAAAAATTTAACAAAAAAAGTTATTAAAATAAAAAATTTTTGAATTAGAACAATATAGTACCAACCTATAAAAGAAAGAAATTATGAGCTTTGAAAGACAAGACACAACTATCTATACCCAAAACGAAAAAACAACTAAAACTTTGAAAAGGAGCATATGGAAAAAGAAGTACCAAATAGCAGTATTATCATTGGACATAGTCCAAGCTATATTTGGTAGACTCAGCCAATTTCGATCATTGTCTAATATTTGTGTTCAAATTATGTCTATGTTGTACTTAAGTTACCATAAATTGCTATATAAACAACTTTTATCTACATATCAGACCTTTTATGAATTATACTTGGGTCTATAGTATAGAGCAGTGTTGTACATTTTGGCTGTCCAAGGCCTTTTTTGGCCTTGTCCATATCCAAAATATCCAAGCATCCAAGATAGTCCAAAGTTTATATAGGCTTTAATAATTATTAAATTTGCCTAAAAAATATATGATTATATATTTTTTGAGGTGCTGAACACATTCCAGTTAAAATTAAAATAGATTGTTTTAATAAAATTTTAAGTAATTTTACTTTATTTAATTGTCCAAGATTGTCCAAAATTGTCCAAACTACTGTCCAAAGCTGTCCTGTAACAACACTGGTATAGAGTAAATTTTTGGTTTTGGTAAAATATAAAAGACCCAGATATACAAATAAGAACAAAATATTAGAAGATTCAGGTATACTATTAAAAGACCTGAATATGATACTGTTATTTTATTTGATTTTAATTTGATTTGATTATTAATTTTTTTTTTTATATTAAAGTTTTTGCTATAGGTAATAAGACTTTTTATTCAAATATAGAGATCAAGAGAACCTTTACAGGACCTGATATTTGTTATATGAATTAGGATACAACTAGCCATATATACACTTTTGGTTGTCTAATTTACATAGTCTGCCCAAAGGTCTACACTAGCTGCTATATCTGCAACCCAATTAGGGAATTGTCTATTTAAACCCTTTGGTCCAAGCTTCACCTGCCAATCCTATTTGTTTTACCGGTACAGTCCTCTAATACATTAGTCTGATTTGATTATTAATCAATTACAATTTTTTTATTAAAAATTATACAAATACTTTTATTATATTTATAACAGATAACTGTGTCTATATACTAAAGTTATCACTTTTAGTAAATTTCAAATACTACAAAAATACTTTTTTTACTATCTATACACACATACCAATGATAAGAACTAGCTACTAGTAGCAATAGTTCTAAATAACAAAAGACTTTTCACCAAGCAATAGCAATACTTGATGAATTGCAATTCTGGTAATAGCACTAAACAATCTCAACAAAATCTTTTTTTTCTATTTTTTTTTTGTTACAAGTACAACTGGAGAGGCCCATTGGCTAGAGGATTCTCTTATCAATTATTATTCAACATACATTGTACTTCTTCATTAATAAATATTTGTTCTGTAAGAGGTACCATATAAGGTCGAGAACTAATAGAAGGTACATTATCTGTAAGTATCCGATGGACAACTAGATCAGTTTTTTTTAACTGAGTTATATTTTTTGCAAAAATATCTTTAAATTCAAGAAGCAATTGATGAAACTAAGCTTCTTGACTAGTAGTTAGAGGTTCTACTTTTGGTTTTATTTTCTGAGTCATAGTATAGATTTCTCAAATATATTTGGGTCTAACCTTGTTTGTATCTTCAAGTAGTTTTTGATTATGCTTAGAATAACTCAAAAATTTTGATTATCACTATAAGGGGAGTAACAAAAATCAGGTGATTTTTTAGGGGGAGAGGGGGGTAAAAAAAGGTAAAATTATATATAAGAACCTGACTATTTATATATTAAGGAAGAGGGAGGGGGGTAGGCCTCTGATAAAAAATAATCAGGTGATTAATGACACTGCCCTAAGTAAAATCTTGTATATAAGCAGCAAAGGAAGAAGATTTGTTATACAAGTCTCTTAATCAATAATGAAAAGTTTCAAAATAGTTAACCTGAGCTTGTAAAACTTTAATAGTCTAGTTCTGATGTTCAAAAGTCTTGGCTTGTTCCTGAAAGAAGTATGATAATTTGCATATATTGCTTAATTTGTTCCTAAAAAAGAGGAATTAAATCTAATAACTCTAAAGTTGTTAACATAGTTTTGATAGAGGCAACGGTAGGTAACTCAGGTGTTAATAGGGCTAGAAGAAACAAGGTTTCTGGATCTTGTAGAGGATGAAGTTTCTTATAACATTTCTTGCAATAAAAATCAAATTTTTCAAGTTCAGTATTCTTTTTGACTATAATATATTGTCCAATAGTTCTCTGGAAATTCCTCTGTAAATTTTTTATAGCCTTCTTTTGATCAAAGTTTAGATAACTTGTGTTAAAAGATTTAGCCAAAATTCTTTGTAGAGTTGCTTCTTCAGTTTCATTTAATTAAACTTGAAAAGCTCTTATGATAATATTGATTTCATCATATGTATAATTCTGGTTAGATTGATTAGTAGCTTGAAGTTCAAAAGCATAAGCAAGATCTTTATTACTTTTTCCAATCTGTATTTGGGCAAGGTGATAAATTCAACTTTGGTTAAGATCATATGCATGACTGGCATTTCTGGTAAATTCAGTATAATAGTGCACTTGAGTCTATAAGTTGTAATTAGGATTCTATTTAACATCTTTGATAGCTTTATATGTATACAAATACTCAAAGTTGCAGAACTGCATATTCTCTTGGATAGAATCAAGTTTTATCATCTTTGATCTAACATATTGCTCTCTATAGAGCTTACATTCTAAATATTCTTCAGCTTTCACTTTTAGTAAAGAATTCAATACTTTAAGAATTATTCTGGTCCAAACTGTGATAAAAATCAATCTAGCATTTTTTGTAGACTAAGGTTTGTTCAAATTGTCAAATATTTTCAGTTTTTGAGGTACCTTGTACTTGTAGCATTGGTTAATTTTTTTGGTCTAAGTAGTGGGATAAGTACAAAGTATTTACTTCCTGAAGTTGACAACTATATTGATATTTTTGGTTCTCAAGGATCTGAATTATTTAAAGGCAGTTAGGTTTATATTGTCTGCACCAATAACATTGATTATCAAAGCAGTTCTTATACAGATATTCAGATTGAAAGCAGGTTTTGCAAATATTTTGTTTAGGGGCTTGCTTAGAACAATATGCAGCAAGGTGTCCATAGTGATGACAACAATAGCATTTATTATTAGAACACTATAGTTATAGGAGTAGCAACATTTACATTTTTGTTTAAAAAAAGAAACACTGAATATGGATCTGTAAATAATAGTTGTTCAATTATCAGGTTCTTTTTTTAAAATGTAGGTTTCTTTTGGGCTAAGATATTCCTGTTCAAACTATTTTAATTTCTTTTTATTGGTAAGGGCGTGCTATTTATTACGTAATATTTTTTACTTAGTAGCCACCTCTACCCATGTATGGTATGATTATTTTATCTAATTCTGATTGATTAATATAATATATAGACGTGATCACTACCTCTGACCATGTATCCATGGTAAAAATTACGTAATAAATGGCATGCCCTAACAGTAGGTTGGGCAGGCAAGAGTTGATTATTTTCATAAATGATAGATACATGAATTTTCTTTTTGTTTCACTTGAGGGTATAGACTTTGTTTTTTCTGCTATAACCAGCATCTACTTTTTGTAACCATTTATTGTAGCAGATTAAAATGAAATCAGATTAAAATGAAACTAGGGACCTCTTTTGCTTACCTTTAAAGCTTATAAAATCCACATATACTCGTTTATTAATAACCCTAACCCTAAACCCTAACCCTAATGCTAAAAAAACCTCAAAAATGTCCCCTAAAAAATTGTAAAATTTTGCTTAAAAAATAGAAAAATTTCATTTTAATCCGATTTCATTTTAATCTGTCACATTTATTGTTCAAAAGTAATAAGTAGAAGATAGTATTCATTATTTCTATATTAAAAGAAATAGTTTCTTCAATTTTGACAGATAGGTTTCGAATAATTCCAAGTGAGTGAATAGAAGATCCAGCTGCAGATACAATTAGGCTAGTAGATGGGGCTTTAATTTTCAATTCAAGTTCCTTGACAACTTGATAAGAATAGCAGCACCACTATCAATAATAGCATTATAAAACTTTCTTTTAAGTTTAATATAACATTTAACAGAAATAGTTTAGATAGGTAGTAGGTAGGTGTCTGGGTCTAAGTAGGTTTGGATTTTTCAATTAAATAGTTAATGAAAGCAGTTCAAATGAATTAATTAACCAGAAATATTTCAAATTGTTTATAGATATAATTATTGGAGTATTAAGCATAGACATTACAAAAATAAGAAGTAGGAAAGTGGTTTTATAATCTGGATCAATTAGAGAAACAATAGTTTCTACAATCTCTGTATTTATTATACAACTGACTTTGGCTTCTAGATCGATCATATCTAGAGCAAATAAAATTTTATTCCTAGACTGGCTTCTATTTCTGGATTTGGATCTATTATAAGATTGATTATTTCTAAAGAAGTTGATAATCTCTTTTATTGTTCTGGTAACAAGTATAACAATTTCAGATAAAATGTCCTTTTTGTTCACAGTAGTAATAAGTGTCATTTTTGGCATTTGGTTGGGATTGGTTCTTATATTGGTTAGAATAATAGACAGAAGTAACAGGGAGAGCAGCTTGTTTTTCAGCAAGATTGATACTAAGCTTAGCAATTTGCTAAGTAAGGCATTCAATTACCTAGTTGGTATTATTAGCATTATAGTTAGAGGTTATCATTTGACAAATTTCCCATTTTCTTGTTTTAGCAATAGCAGCAGCCAAGTCAGCTAGTTTAGGGAGCTTCCAGAAATCAGCTGATTTTTGTTTACTATGAACCTACTCCTACCCACCTACATCTGATACCCAATTAGCCAATCAGATTTTACGATTATTAAAAAGTTAAATATAACATTTAATAGTAAATAACTTTTGATATACTGGAACAAATTTGATGATTTAACTACCAAAATAATCCTCTCAATAAAAGGATTCTAGCAAGTCCAAAATCATTAAAATCTAATTACAGGATCCTGTGATCAGAATAGATTTGTGTTACTATAAAAGTTCTATAATGTATTAAATAATTATAATCCATTTATAGTAACACAAATTTATTTTGATCTTAGGATTCTGTGATTGGATTTTAACGATTTTGGGCTTGTTAGAATCCTCTCATTGAGATGGTCATTTTGGTAGTTAAATCATCGAAATTGGCCCAGTAGATCAGAAGTTATTAACAATTAAAAATTAATTTTTAATTGTTAATAACCTCTGATCTACCATGCCAATTTTGATGATTTTACTACCAAAATGATCTTCTCAATGAGAGAATTCTAAAAAGCCCAAAATCGTTAAAATCTAATCACAGAATCCTGTGATCAGAATAGATTTGTATTATTATAAAAGTTATATAATTTATTAATTGATGATCCGCTAGTCAACAGATGCATGATCATAGTGTAACGTGATGCAAATTACTATGTAAATCACTTATAGACGAAATGCCACAATCACCCAAGAAAAAATATTTTTTTACTAAGTTAATGAGTTATGTCGACTAATTGAAAGTTATAGAGCTCGTCGAGACGCATCTAACGGTGGTTAGAACATCAAAATCGGCCCAGTAGATGCGGAGATATCGTTAAAAAACGATTGGACGACTATGTAAAATTCTATGTAAACAAACATTTGTTTACATAAAATTTTATATAGTCGCCCAATAGTTTTTTGGCGACATCTCCGCATCTACTAGGCCAATTTTGATGATCTCACCACCTTTAGATTCGTCATAATGAGCTCTACAACTTTCAATTAATCGGCATAATTCATTAACTTAGTAAAAAAAATTTTTCCTTGGCATTTCTGCTATAATAATCTATATTATAGGTAGAAATGCCACGATCACCCAAGGATAAATATTTTTTTACTAAGTTAATGAATTATGCTGATTAATTGAAAGTTGTAGAGCTCATTATGACGAATCTAAAGGTGGTAAGATCATCAAAATTGGCCCAGTAGATGCTGAATTATCATCAAAAAACGATTGGGCGACTATGTAAAATTTTATATAAACAAATGTTTGTTTACATTGAATTTTATATAGTTGCCCGACGATATCTCCGCATCTACTGGGCCGATTTTGATGATCTAACCACCGTTAGACACGTCTCGACGAGCTCTACAACTTTCAATTAGTTGATATGACTCACTAACTTAGCAAGAAAATATTTTTTCTTGGGTGATTGTGGCATTTTGTCTATAAATGATTTATATAGTAATTTGCGTCATGTTACACTATAATCATGCATCAGTTGACTAGCGGATCATCAATAATCATAATTTTTATATTACAATTTCCTTTACTAGATAATTAGACTAAATAGATATTATTAAAGTACAATATAAAAACCACANGATCATTTTGGTAGTAAAATCATCAAAATTGGCCCAGTAGATCAGAAGTTATTAACAATTAAAAATTAATTTTTAATTGTTAATAACTTCTGATCTACTGTGCCAATTTCGATAATTTTACTACCAAAATACCGTAGATTCCTGAAAATAAGCTACTCTGAAAATAAGCAACCCCCTTGATTTTTTTCAAAATTTTCAAAAAATGCGTTGGCAGTTGCTACATATAAAACTTTTTTTTACTAAGTAAACTTCAAAAAGTGATTAAGTTAAGTTGTTCAGCGCATAAAAATACACTTACAGTAAAAATTTGGTGCCATTTGGACAACTTTTTATTAGTACGTTTTTTAATTTTTCTAAAAATTCAATATTTCAAAAATAGTCAACCACCTCGTTTTTTCGTGTAATTTTTTGGCCAAAAAAGGTTGCTTATTTTTGGGAATATATAGTAATCCTCTCAATAAGAGGATTCTAACAAGCCCAAAATTTAAAATCCAATCACAGGATTCTAAGATCGAAATAAATTTGTGTTGCTATAAATGAGTTATAATTATTTAATAAATTATATAACTTTTATAGTAACACAAATCTATTCCGATCACAGGATCCTGTAATTGGATTTTAACGATTTTGGTCTCACTAGAATCCTCTTATTGAGAGGATCATTTTGGTAGTTGAATCATCAAATTTGGTCCAGTATTCAAAAGTTATTAATTATCAAATATTATTAATAGGGAAAATAAATTTGTCGCACCCACGACATGTCACACCCCCTGGTTCGGCCAATCAAATCGCACGATTTTATAGGCAAAAAAATTTTTTTTAAAAATTAAAACTTTTACATAATAAAGTGTAAAATTTATATAAAATAGCATGCTATATAACGTAAAATTTTATTTTAAACAACTTTTTTAAGTTATAAAGATAGATTGTCTTAGTAAAAAAAACGTTTTATAAGAAAAATCAAAAATTTCCAAAGTTAGCACATATAAACCTTTTTTTTTACTAAAACAATCTACCTTTTTAACTTAGAAAAAGTTTGACATAAAATTTTACATATAATTCTTAAACGTAAAAATAGATTTATATTAGTAAAAAAAAAAGTTTTATATGTGCTAACGTTCGAAATTTTTGATTTTTCTTATAAAACATTTTTTTACTAAGATAATCTATCTTTATGACTTAGAAAAAGTTGTTCAGAATAAAATTTTACATTATATGTTTTGATATCACTTATTTATTTTTATATTTTACTAGTAAAATTTTGAATTTTTAAAAAATAAAATTTTTTGTCTACAAAATCGTGCGATTTGATTGGCCGAATCGGGGTGCGACATGTCGCAGGTGGGACAAATTTCTATTCCGTTATTAATAAACAGTAATTATAAATCAAACAGTAGTGTTAAACACCAGTATGCAGTGTAACATGAAGATCAATATTAAAAAAAATAAAGTTGATATATGTTAAGTAGAGCAATAGTTAGAGTTAGGGTGGTGACAGATATTATGTAATATTTTAGGGGGGAGGAGGTTCTCTGAAATCTTATGTTAAATATAGAAGTTCATAATAGCCAATCAAATTTCTCTTATGTAGGGGGGAGGGGGTAGGGGGTATAGTAAAATTATATTACGTAATATATGTCACCACTCTTAAGGTGAGGCATAGTAAGATAAGTAAGTATTATGGCGCAGGTGACTTTAACAGCCGTTATCACATGATCTAATGATCAGAATCAAAATTTTGCTATCATTCGATTCGTCACATCGAGACGAATCGAATGATACCAAAATCGGTTGATTCTGGTCACTAGATCACATAATATTGCAAATTAAAAAAAAGCTAAAAAATCAACAAATTATTGTATGTGTACCAATTATGGTACACATGTGATATCTTGTGATCTAGCAATTAGAATCGAATGATTTTGGTACCATTTGAATCGTCTCAGTGAGAGAGTTGAATGGTACCAGAATCATTTTATTCTAATCATTATACCACAATTTACTAGCAATAAAAGATTAAAATTTAAATGACTAAAAAAAATAACTTTAATGCGTTGTTAGCAAATTTTTTATTAAGTAAATCAACCTTCATTAATAATTAATCGTTATACGTTCTACTTACTTCTAAATTTTCATAAAAATCGGATAATTTTTTATTAATTAATTTTTATAAAATACATTTTTGTGCCAAAAGAGCATATTATGGCACAAGTATACTTTTTACAAATAACTTAATAAAAAATTATCCGATTTTGATAAAAATTTAAAGGTAAGTAGAATTTGTAACGAGAACAAAATTGTCTTAATAATGAAGGTCGATTTACTTAATAAAAAAAGTCACTATTAACATACTACGATTAGGTTTTATTTAAACCTTAAAATTAAAAATTTTATTTATTTTATTTAAGTATCAATATCTTGTGATCTAGCGATCAGAATCAGATGATTTTACTACCATTCGATTCGTCTTATTGTAACGAATCGAATGGTAGCAAAATCATCAGATTCTGATCATTGGATTACAAGATATTACATATGTGCCATAATTGGGGTCGTTTAAAGCAGGGTGGAATCATGTGATCAGCCGATCATCACTATAAGTCCAGGAGGTCAGTCATAAGGTCGGAGAACCAGTTTATATTTTATATGTTAAAACCAGTATTAATCGGTTAATATATTAAAAATAGAACTGGTTCCATCAGAATAATAACTTATACAAATAAAAATAAAAGTTTTTGACCCATTCACTTAGTGATTATTTAATATAAGCCAATAAATTATAGGATCTGTGATGCGCAAGTTATGAGTATTACATCCGAATTGTATGTCTAGCACCATGCAATATTCATGTTATGTTCATTACAATGTACATATATTCTAAAGAAAATACTTTTTATATTTATTAATAAAATCACGTAGTAAAAATTTACAATAAATAAAATAAAATTGAGTAATAAATATTCGTGAACATCAGTAGCTTATATAATATTCAGTGTTGGGTGATATGGTGGTCAACCAAAAATTTGCTGGTCAAATTGGTCTGGTCAAATTGGTCAATTGGTCAAACTGGTCAAATTGGTCAAGTCTATTATATAAATATTATATATATATTATATAATAAATTATATTAAATATGCTATTTGACCAATTTGACCAGTACAGGTCCTTTGACCAGACCGGTCAAATTGGTCTAATTGGTCTGGTCCAATGGTCAAATTGGTCTGGTCAAGCCAACACTGATAATATTTAAATTATATACTTACATTCTAGATTGAAACTATATTAACATGATTAAATTAAAAATGCTCTTTATATTTATATTTTGAAATAAAATTAGATTAATGCGAATAAAATTAAATAGTAAATATTCATAAACTTTAATATATTTTTATTAAATTAAAAAGCCCTTTATACTTACGTCTTAAGATGTTCTAAGATAAAATTAAATCAACAGGAATAAAATAAAATTAAATAGTAAATATTCATGAATTTCAATAATTTATTTTAAAATTTAATTAAAAAGCTCTTTGCACTTACATTCTAATGAAATCAAATTAATACGAATAAAATGAAATTATGCTTCGTTTAAATACTTGAAAAATGTTTGTTATATTCATATCCTAAATTAAATTAATGCGAATAAAGTAAATATTCATGAACTTCAATAAATTATTTTAAATACTTAAATTAAAAGAGCCCTTATACTTACATTCTAAAATAAAAATAAATGCGAATAAATTGAAATTATTAAATATTTATGTGTTTATTAAATACTTAAACAACCTTCTTTATATTTCACATTCTAAAATAATATTAAATTAATGTGAATAAAGTGAAACTATTGATTTTAAATAAAAATATTATTTATACTTACATTCTACAATTAATACAAATAAAATGGAATTAATAGTAAATATTCATAAATTTCATTTAACTACTTAAATCGAGAATGCTCTTTATATATACCTTCTACAAATCGCACATCATATAACCATCTTTATGGTTCGTGGCTTTAAGTTAAAATTCTTTAATACAATCATTGACATCCTTATTTCCAAGTTAAAATTCTTTAATACAATCATTGACATCCTTATTTCCACTTGTTCATTCTTGCATAGCTTTTTAAAAAAGCCCTTATACTTATATTCTAAAATAAAAAAAATTAATGCAAATAAAATGAAATTATTAAAAATTCATATGTTTCGTTAAATACTTACATTCTAAAATAACATTAAATTAATGTGAATAAAGTGAAATTATTTATTTTAAATACTTAAGTTAAAAACATTATTTATACTTATATTCTACGATTAATACAATTAAAATGGAATTAATAGTTTAACCTTTACATATGCTTTTTACAAATCACACACTATCTAACCAGATTACTAAAAATTCATCACCAATATTATGAATATTCTCTAATCTATTAAAAGGAATCTACTCGATTACATTTTTATGGTTCGTGGCTTTAAGTTGAAATTTTTTAATACAATCATTGACATCCTTATTTCCACTTGTTCATCCTTGCATAGTTTTTTAAGGATTATATTCGCATTCTAAAATGAATTAAATTAAAGCGAATAAAATAATTAAGTATTAAATATTCATGAACTTCAATAAATTATCTTAAATACTTAAAAAACCCTTATACTTACATTCTAAAATGAAATTAAATCAATGCGAATAAAATGAAATTATTAAAAATTCATGTGTTTCGTTAAATACTTACATTTTAAAATAACATTAAATTAATGTGAATAAAGTGAAATTATTTATTTTAAATACTTAAGTTAAAAACATCATTTATACTTATATTCTACGATTAACACAAATAAAATAGAATTAATAGTTTAACCTTTACATATGCCTCCTACAAATCACACACCATCTAACCAGGTTACTAAAAATTCATCACCAATATTTTGAATATTCTCTAATCTATTAAAAGGAATCTACTCGATTACATCTT
>QKWP01001473.1:67650-107786 GCA_003550325.1 Gigaspora rosea
ATTCTAAAATGAAATTAAATCAATGCGAATAAAATGAAATTATTAAAAATTCATGTATTTCATTAAATACTTACATTCTAAAATAACATTAAATTAATGTGAATAAAGTGAAATTATTTATTTTAAATACTTAATTAGCAATTTACTTAAGAACAGGACAATTTATAAAATTTTATATAATAAAAATAAGCAATTTACTATAACATTTCGAATGTTGGAATCCAGTTTGCCTACAATATAAAGTATTAATAGTTTAAATATAATATAAAATTAAATTATATAAGCACAAAAATATGGTATTTGTCTTTCTTTTTATTAAAAGTCTGGTAGAATTTTCTAAAAATAAAAGGTACTTTACTAAGAGCTGAAATTTTGAATTTTAAAAAAACATGTCTTTTTACTATATAATTTTGGGAAATTGGATTCCATATTACTATTAAAACTATATAAATACACATCCCTGACTTTTGTCCTGTTCTTACGTGAATTGCTAATTAAGTTAAAAACATCATTTATACTCACATTCTACAATTAACACAAATAAAATGGAATTAATAGTTTAACCTTTACATATGCCTCCTACAAATTGCACACTATCTAACTATGTTACTAAAAATTCATCACCAATATTTTGAATATTCTCTAATCTATTAAAAGGAATCTACTCGATTACATTTTTATAGTTCGTGCTTTAAGTTGAAATTCTTTAATACAATCATTGACATCCTTATTTCCACTCGTTCATCCTTGCATAGTTTTTTGAGGATTATATTCACATTCTAAAATGAATTAAATTAAAGCGAATAAAATAATTAAGTATTAAATATTCATGAACTTCAATAAATTATCTTAAATACTTAAAAAGCCCTTATACTTACATTTTAAAATGAAATTAAATCAATGCGAATAAAATGAAATTATTAAAAATTCATATGTTTCGTTAAATACTTAAATTCTAAAATAATATTAAATTAATGTAAATAAAGTGAAATTATTTATTTTAAATACTTAAGTTAAAAACATCATTTATACTTACATTCTACGATTAACACAAATAAAATGGAATTAATAGTTTAACCTTTACATATGCTTCCTACAAATCGCATACCATCTAACCAGGTTACTAAAAATTCATTACCAATATTTTGAATATTTTCTAATCTATTAAAAGGAATCTACTCGATTACATCTTCATAGTTCGTGCTTTAAGTTGAAATTCTTTAATACAATCATCGACATCTTTATTTCCACTTGTTCATCTTTGCGTAGTTTTCTAAAGATTATATTCACATTTTAAAATGAATTAAATTAAAACGAATAAAATAAATTAAGTATTAGATATTCATGAGCTTCAATAATTTATTTTAAATACTTAAATTAAAAAGCCTTTTGTCTATACTTACATTCTAAAATAAATTAAATTAATAAAATGAATTTCGGTTAATACTTCAGGCTTGGCTTATGATAGAATATGCAAATGGAATATGCAGCCTTAACTATGATTATGAAAATGTAATCGGTTTGAAAAAAATAAATACGAGACGAGGCACTAAATTAACACAAATATTCGAAGCTTATTTTAAATACTTAGAAAAATAAATGTACTTTATACTCATCTTAGTTAAGAAATAAAACCATAAAATATTTACAAACTTAAATGTCAGAACAATGAAGGTTTAATAATTATTGGGGTCAAATTACTTGCAGATAAAAATAATCTGGGCTATAAATTTAAAACGATTATTTTTATATTGATGATATTTTTTTTTTTGGCAATCCTGCCTTTATTGACTAAAGAATGCGCATGTTACTACATACAAAGGTCTCCAACTACTGCCTTTAACCCTTCTTTTTTTACAATAAAGACTCACCGGCTACTATAAAGTGCCCAAATGCAATCTGCCGCAGCAACCTTTTTCCTATCCTTAGGCCTTCAACTCACTGAAGGAACTCCCTTGGGTCACTTGATAGTGGTCGCTAGCCTTGTCTGTTCAAGATACCTTGATTTTCTCCCATTCGTTAACCACCTCACATCGGCACACCCAAATGATTCGCTTGAACTCCCTTCTGAGCTCATAAGTATATCTTTTTCGAGCATTTCGCAGTTCTATACTTTCATTGCTATTGCTTAAAAGGATTCCTCTAATGCAATTTATGCGGTTTTCTAGCCTGGCATTTCTTGATAATCCGATTAGGACCGCTTCTGTGCTTGCAATTTCTAATGTAGAGGCGTCTTTACTTTTTTCTCTCTTTCTTCCTCTGGCGAGAAACTGTTCTTTTAAGGCAAGATTCGCAGCTTTGCGCTCAATTTTCTTCCAGAGGATTTTGTATAGTTCGCAACTTGCTAAATGTTCTAAATCTTCTTTCTCACGAAAGCATGCTATACAGGTATCTATCAGATACATCGTTGGGTTCCTCTTGTATAGTAAGCTAAAAGTTGGCAGTAAGTTGTTTAGATACTTTGTATCAAACACCCATTCCCTACTACTTTGCAAACTTCTACATCTTGATCCTGCATTTTTTTTAAAATTCTGCCATATTCTCTTCCAATCAATTTCTGACTCTATACTATTCTTACTATCTAAATATTCTATACTACTAGTGTGTAACCATTCTATGCTATAATACAAATTTGTAATACTACCATATATGTCCGAAAATAAGCTACTACCTAAAATAAGCTACCCCCCTAATTTTTTTTAAAAATTTTAAAAAATTCGTTAGCAGTTGCTACATATAAAACTTTTTTCTACTAAGTAAACTTCAAAAAAATTAATTAAGTAAAGTTGTTCACATTTGGATAATATTTATTAGTACGTTTTTCAATTTTTTCAAAAAACGCTATATTTCAAAAATAAGCTACTTTACGATTTCTCGTGTAATTATTGGCCAAAAAAGGTAGCTTAATTTTGAACACATACGGTATCTATTAAACCTCTAATAGGGGTATCTATTATGTACTGATTCCACCTAGGTACCACCCTTACCAATTTCAACTACTCAATATTCCAACTAATAATTTCTCCATCCTTGCATCCTTCTTTCGCCAACTTATCCACCTGCTCATTAAAGTAGACACCACTGTACCCTTTTACTTTGACGAAGTTGATATCTATCTCCTTATGTTTAATTAAACTTTCGATCATTGCAAGAATACTTCCATTCTTTAGCTTTGAAATTCTTGATGTTCTCTGATTACAAAGTACTTTTTTGATCATACTGATTGTGTTTGCACTGTCAGTATATACCTTAATTTTGCACTTTTGCGGAATTACGAGCAATGCAGTACCTATTGCCCCTAATTCTGCTCTAGTCGATGATGGCCAGTCTTATATTGCACCTGCAAATTGCGCTAGAGTAACTGGATTGGCCTGATCCTGCTCGTTAAGTATAATCTATCCCACACCCATTCTTTGTGGTTGAGTGCTATTTCCAGACTCTTCTAGAGAACCATCTGTGTAGATACCTAGATTCTGGAATGTTGCTAGTATTCGCGCAGTTTCCTTGAGCTTAACTCTAAAATCTTGCTCCACAATATACTTGTCAATTAATGAGTTTTCTACCGTTTTGACAAAAACTTTTACGTCCGTGTTTACTGTTCCTGGGTCTTGGGTTTGTGAAACAATACGTGTGCTCAGGAAATTAAATGGGATTTCACAGAATGCTCTGTTCTCCCCTTTTCTTTTGACAACTCCTTTTTTAAAGCTCTTCTACTTTCGCAGAACTTTTTCCTAATTATACACATTTCATTATTGTTCTCTTCACCTATTTGGCACACTGCACATTTTACAAGAGACTCATAGTTTTCTTTTCTATCGGTCTAGTGCTCAATTTCCATGACTTCTTCTTTTTTTCTTTTAATTTTTCCTATCTCAGTCTGACCCATTCCAACTTTCTTTTGTCTCTAGAAACCGGTATTAAGGTAGGTTGGGTTGCCAAGCTGTTTCCACACACTAGTCTAAATTGGGACTTAACTTCCCTTGTTATAGTATTGTGTATTAAAAGCTCTTCTATTCTTTGAAACCATACTGGTTTTTTTCCACAGCCACTAAGCCCTCTAAGTTTTTGCAGTTGTGACCAAGTCAACAATTGTGCACCGTCCTGACTGATTAACTGCTCCACTATTATCCAATGATTGCTTTTATTCTTCAAGAAACTTCTTCTTTCCTTCATACTTAGGAGGGTCCAAATTTCATTATTGTTTTTGTCTGCGGCTTCACCGCTTCTTCTAATTCTTTGCACTCTAGCTTGATTTTAATTGTTTTTGCTTCTTGTACTAACTTTGCATTAAAATTGAATCAAAACTCACTACTCTTGCATCTGTCAATGTTCCAAGCAAGAATACACCGTACTTTTACTATCTAGCTGAGCCTGTCTAAGTCTAATCCAAGTTACCGACCCTACTGTTTCTGTATTGTTTAATCTTTTGATTAAACTTGGTATTTGCTGAGCTAGTCTTGCTTGCCAGATCGTTCTAAGTCCCACAAGATTACGATGATGCAGGATTCCATTTGCTGTGGAACTTGCCAGCCCTGCCTTGTTTTTAATGAGCATTAACCACGGTCTGTGTAAACGATCGCATAGCCGCTTGCTTACTATGTGACATCTTAATCTGTATTCTATTCTAGGTATTAAAACCTTGTTGATGTATTGTAGATGCCCGAGTGTAACCTTTTTCTTTTTTAAAATCCTTATTAAACTTTGGATTTCCTGCTCCACTAGTCTTAGACCACAGTTTTTGCTGTTTTTCTCAGAAACCCAGATGCCGAGAAACCT
Source organism: Gigaspora rosea (assembly GCA_003550325.1). Classification (NCBI taxonomy): domain Eukaryota; kingdom Fungi; phylum Glomeromycota; class Glomeromycetes; order Diversisporales; family Gigasporaceae; genus Gigaspora; species Gigaspora rosea. Next base: position 72,427 of record QKWP01001473.1, read on the forward strand.
TGCCGGGTTATCCTTTTCTTTTGCTCAGATTTCTGTTCCATCGCTAAAGCAGATTTTGTATTCTTTATTTGATGCTTGCTGAATTCCATTAATCACTATCAATTCTGATTTGTTCTTGTTAATTCTAATGTCATTCAATTTGAAAAGTCATCAGCCAACTCCAGCATTTTCTCTAGCTCCTCTTTGGTCTTAGCGATCCAGGTCGTATCATCAGCGTAAGCCAGAACTGCTTGTCGCCATTTTATATGTTCAATTTTATTAGTATACAAGTTTACAGGCCACTCTACCTCAACTTTGTACCCCTACTTTTTCCATCTTTGAATCTCACACAAAAGAGGATCATAAAATATACGCCAGACCAAAGGGGTGAGCACCTCTCCTTGATCAATACCATCACCGGCTATGACTTGTTTTGTGTTACTGAAAGCAGTTATAACTTTAAATTGTCTCTTGGAGAAAAGGTTTACAACATATTTGCAAAGATTTTTGGGTAGCTTAATTCTTCTAAGAGCCAACTCTAGAGAATCTATACTCACCGAATCAAAGGCCTTTTGCATATCTTGGAATAAGACCCATAGTTCTTTTTTCTTCTTCCTGGCCTCTTCTGTTATACAATTTAAAACATGTATAGAATCTTCAGTACTTTCTCCTGACAGACCCACGAAATTTGGACCTCTCAGTATTTTTTTTTCCTTAAAGATTTGATCTAATCTTTGCATTAGAACCTTGTTTAAAACTTTTCTTACTGTTTCTAAAAGTAAGATAGGCCGAACATTGTTCAAATTGAAATTTCACTCCTCTTTTTTCGGTATAGGATATAAAAGACCCAATTTCCACTTCTGTGGTATTTTGCCACTTGCTAAACACTTGGACAGAAATTCAATACAAAACCGTGTTGTGTACTTTCCGAGCCGCCTTAAGACAGGATATGTGATTCCCGATATTCTGGGCGCTGAGTTGCTACGTGTTGTGAAAAGTGCCTGTTCCCATTCTTCCAAAGTAATTTCACTTAGTACTTGGTCGTACTATTCTTCTTTTATATCCTCTTTCAGTTTATATTGCTCCTGCCATTCTTGTTTTAAATTTCTAACATCAAAATTTCTTTTTCTAAATTGTTCTTTAAAATGTATTTCCACTTGGTCGAGAACTTCTTTTCTTCTGTGTATAACTTAAAGTCATCACCCACATCTTCACAAACTCTATCTATCTTAATTTTCTTGGTCGGCCTCTCTAAAATGCTATTTAGCATTAATTTTTGATTCGTGACTATTCTGTCGCATCTTTCTTCTATACTCTCTCTAATCTTGGATTCTTCTAGTAACATGTTTTTTTTGTTTCATACTTTCTTAACCAGTTTAGCCATAAGTTCCAAGTGCTTGTAGATTTCATCTGACCATAGATCAATCTCATTTTCAAAAATTAAGTCCTCTTCTAATTCCACTTTGATTACTTTCGATATGCTCTTTAACTCTTCTTTATCTTTGTTATTTAATGCTTGTCCTATATGCTTTTTACTTTTTCTACACAGTTTGTTTAGCCGTTTGGACAGTTTTCGCAGACTGTGAGTTTGTTCTTCGCTAGGTTCTTTAGTTTTTGTTGCAGTAAACCGCTTCTTTGGTAGGATTTTGTTTGCTGCTGTTCTTATACTTGATTCTAACCAGTCCCATTTATTATCTAAATCTTCTTGAAGGACCAATACTTTTACTGTTTGTTTGCTTCTGATTTTCTACTTTGGACTTTAAGATCTTGTCCGTTCTTTTTGTGAAGGTAATCCAATCCTCTTCCTGAATTTTATTTGTATCAATACAAATTTTTTTGCTTTTTGTTCTTCGTCTTTGAGTACTTTTTTGGCTAGGAACATGAATTCTAACAAATAACCAGGCAAAGACCATGTGATGGTCACTATTCGTGTATAAGCTCATTTCCTGTATTTTGCACTTTGCTAAGTCAACATGCCAGTTGTGCAATAACCAAATGTAATCAATTTCTGAGTCTTTGGTTAGACCTTTTCGTGTAGTGCTACTAACACCTGTATCTAAATGCGTGAATGTGTTTTTAAAGCCTCTGTCTAATGCTTTTGTAATAGAATTTTTCTGTTAGGACCTGTGTTTGGATTCTTGCTATTTAACGTATTATTTTTGGCCTCTGTATTAAAGTCACCCATAATTTGTACCTTTGCTTTACTAGACTTTTGTATATTCTCAACTCTATTAAATAAGTTCTTGCATATTTCTTTCTTCTGTTCTTTATTGTTGGGTGGGATATAAATGACGAAAAGGTACCAGACTTCATTTTTGAATACCATATTTGCTTCAATCGTGTAGGGTGACCATCTTATCACTCTCGCTATGTGCTTCTCAATTTTTTTGTGTATGATTATTGCTACGCCTGAACCATTCTTCTTATCTTCTTCTGCTAATGCCCAAAAACCCCTATAATTTTCATCCTTATTTATTAACCATTTACCTTCCTTTTCTTGAATGTTTGCTTCACACAATCTGACTATATCCACTTCTTTTAAATCTATCAAATCAACTAGACTCTCTAACTTTGTTTTGTTTGATTTAATCCCATTAATGTTATAAAATGCAAATGTCAAAAGATTGTTCGTTCCTTCCTCTTTTTTTTCCCAGCACCTGCTGCCTGTGCTGCCAGTTTTCTTTAAGATGCCCATGGCTACTATTAGGAGTGATTTGGCCAATCCTTGTCTTTTGCCCGTTCTCCATATGAGAACCTTTTTTTGTATGAATAGTTGTTTCTGTGTGCTGAGAAAAAATTTGAGCCTTCATGATTGTTAAATCTATGTGACCCTTCTAGTCAGGTTAATTTGCTTAAAATTTCTAAGAGTAAGTCTTTGTTATTAATATCGGTTTGTAATGTGGATGCATTTTTTTCGATACTTCTACTTTCTTTCTTACTTTCTACTTCTTTTATGAAGCGATTGTGTGAAATGATTGGTTTCTTCTCTTGACTTTCTTCCATGGTAGCGTCATCCAGTTCTTCATAAATCCAGCTAAGCGTTGAATTGAAGTATTTAATTCTGGTTTTGAGTGCCTTTTGCTTGTCCTCCATATTTTCAAATTCCACTAGAGCTGATCCCCTTTGATAACCATTTCTGTTTTTAAAAATATGAACCATCTTGGCCTTAGTATGTTTAAGCTGTTCCCACAAGATTAAGATTACTTTATTTGTAGTACGTAGTAGGCCAGAAAGTTTTGCCATTATTTTCCTTCTGGATTTTAGTACTTCTTTTCCATTCTCTCCAATTGTTATACGAGTTAGCAATTCATTATTGCGTGAAATTGCCCAAGTGCTTTGAAGCTGTTCTTCTTTATTAGGAGATAAGTATACTACAAGTTCGAGTTTAGCATGATCGGCTCTATTGACTGTGCGATACGAATTTTCTATTTGGCCAAAGTTATTAATAAATTTAAACAGATTGTCCGTTCTACCCTTTGCAGGCATGTCCCAAAAGGTGATTTTGGTCCTTTTCAATTTCGTCTCCTTATCTATATTATTTTTGGGGTGAAAGACCTCTGTTTTACTTTTTTCTGTATTTTTCAGCATGTACAATACTTCTTTTCCTTTGTTTGACTTGACCATAGGCATGTTTGTTTGTCCTGTTATATTTTTCCCTTCATACTTTAAATTTAATCTATTTCCCGGAGCATGTATCGACCCATATATATCCTTTTTGTCTTCAGATAAATCTTTCTCTTTTTCTGTATCCATAATACTGCTAAGTTGTTCCTCAGTGCCATAATCTAAACAGCCAGTTTCTGAAAGCACCAGTAGTATTTTCTTTTTTTCCGCTAATTCCTTTTTTAGAGTTTCCTTTTTTAACTGGTTCTCTTTTTCTTCCTGTAGGCGAAGTTCCTTTTCTTTAAGCAGTGCTTCTTCATTTACTTGTTCTTGTTTCTTAATTTCTGCCTCTTGTAATTTTAAAATTCGCAGAATAGCTGATTCCACTGATGGGTGTGCAATGTTCATAAATTTAATGATTAACTCCTCTTGTTCTTTGCTGCTTGTTCCATATCTTAATGCTGGAATAGCCTTTAAAATCTTATTAGTCGGGTTGTTAAGAAAATCTCTAACTGCATCTAATTGTGTAGTAATCATTTCCATCTGCATTTAGAACTTTCTAGAAATCTATTTTTAGAATCCAATGTTGTGTTCACGTGACTGAAGTGGATGTATTTGTTTATTTGATCAATTAGGTTGTTCGGATGTGATTTCTTTGTTTACCCGTTTGGTAATGTTTATTTGTTTTTGTTTATGTGTAATTTGATCAGAACAAAACAGATCTGCAATACAGGGTCTCAGCCAGTCCCCAAAAATTCTTCAAAAATTTTTCTGAAAAATTAAATTTCTTTGATAGTAAGTTATTTGTAGAAGCTAGTTCCAAGTGTGTTTACTAAACTACTGTTTATTTTGAGTACCTTTTATTTTATCTTATGCGAGTTTAGTGCTTTTACTAGTGTGTATTTTGGATATTAACCGAAATTTGTTTTATAATATTTTTGGAAATGTGGATCAGCGGAGAGAGTTTTTGTTTATATTGACGATATTGACGAATATAATATATAAATATATATAATTCTTTACTCTTAAAAAAAAAAAAACTTTTTTTTTTTAAAATGTTATTTTATTGATTTGAAACGAGACAAGACAGACTCTTGCACCATATCCACCTCCAGAGTGTAACCAACAACTTGACTGGATATCTCCTTTAGAAATTGTAGACCATATAATTGCAACTAATATTGACCTATTGACTCTTAAACAAACCTAATAACCAACTCGGGGCTAATAATTCATACTATAATTTTAGACTAATTATACTAACATTTGATTCTTTAATATAGGATCCAAGCGAACTCTTAATTCTCTAATAAATGTACTAGTTTGTTCTGGATTACTGCTATCTTCGACCTCCAATATGTATCATGTGTTCTCTCCATTAATTCGTTTATAGCCAGGTGTCTATGATCTGCTGCCCTTTCAGCTTCAGTTCTTTCTAATATTACCACATCAAATAATTCTCGATTCACATATACTTCAAATCCAGCTTCGTCAAATATATATTGAAAGTTTTTCCATGCATCAAGTGTCAATAATTTAGTCGCACTATACACATATTCATGAAATATATGTCGGCAAGGCAACAAATACTGACGAAAAAATAAGCAGTCATACTCGAAAAATGTAAGATCTGGCAAAACTTTTCCTTTTTCAATTCTTTTTTCAAAAGCACAAAATTCACTAACAATCATTTTTTGAACAGGGAACAGAAATTTGTGAATTTCATAAAGAATCTCATTGTCAATACCAATAGCTGAAATCTTCTTGACATGGAATTCAAAAGCTATATAATCTGAAACAGCTCTTTTTTTCATCTAGTTCAACTATTTTATGACATGCTCCTGAAAAAATAAATAAATAAAATAATATTAACAATTAAATTTATGAATATTTATAATTAAAACAAGTAAAACGAAAAGTGTATACCAATTAGACCATACTGCAACAATGTTTTTCTTTTTAATTCACTATGGTACGATTTAAGAGGATTTGTAGAAGTCACTTGCAGTAGAATAGGTGAAGATTGCAGGCCCAGAGGGCCCATTGATGCATATTTTTCATATATTGTCTTGCGATATACCATTGGATAGTTGGAATTGAGCATTCATTGATTGCCTGTTGAACGAGAGCATCGCAACCAATTTTTGTTTTTTTGTATATCAGCTGGATTATTTTTTGCCAGGTTTTTGTTTCGTATATATTTTTTAACCAAGTTCGCATGACATGGACAGTGCAAAAAATAACATCGCACTTTTGCTCGTCATGTTAAAGACCTTGAAAGGCAATCTTAATACTATTAGCTTCGATATAGCTTTGATCAGCCAAAAAATATCTAGGTCGCCAATGACGTCCCAATTGTTTAATTGCAATTAATGCCTTTGCAACAGTGTTATTGTCCTCATTGCTTACAAAAAATGCACCCCAACATCCCAACATCCAAAGTTATTGCGAATATATAATGTAAATAAACGATAATCATAATTATTTGTTTTATGAGTTGTTTATTAGAGTTAACCATTCATATTTTTTGAGATTTTGAAGTTGGTTGGAGTGTACAAAGATGATACCGTGAGTGGATTGGTTATTAACCTTAATTGGTAATTCGCCAGTCAGCTGAAGAATAATCATAGTGTAACATGACGCAAATTACTATGTAAATTACATATATAGTAAATATGGCGTTCGTCCAAGGAAAACTTTTTATTATATTAAGCTAATCGTCCTTGTCGACTAATTGAAAATCGTAGAGCTCGTCTTTGCAGTCCTAATGGTAGTTAAATCATCCAAACCGGCCTAGTGGATGCCGAGATATCCTTACAAAACGCAGCAACGACTATAGAAAATCTCTATATATATAGAGATTTTCTATAGTCGTTAACGCGTTTTTTAAGAATATCTCGGCATCTACTGGGCCGATTTGGATGATTTAACTACCGTTAGGACCACAAAGACGAGCTCTATGATTTTTAATTAGTCAACAAGAGCAACTAACTTAGTATAAAAAAGTTTTCCTTAAATGAACGTTAGAAATTTTTCATATTCACTATATATGTGATTTACATAGTGATTTGCATCATATTACACTATGATCATTCATCAGCTGACTGGCGAATCACCAATTAAAATACTCTACTTGATATTCATTTTTTTTAAAAAAAGAAATCAAATCCTAAATATCTTGTCTTTGATTGGAGTCGCCAATTAGATGTGCATCAAGAAGTCCACGCACTTTATACTTAATATTTATGACTTCCACTCTCCTTAATTCCTTTACATTTTCACTTAAATTTAGCTTTTCTGTTGCAAATTTTTTTACTGCATTCACAATTTCGAGTAGTCGATAATCCTTTACGGCTTCTTGTTCAACTAAAATTCGAACAGCTTGTAAACACTTAAGCTTTTCGATATCCTCTAGAGAATGCGTATGGTCAGGTGAGTTTTTATATCGTTCAACTCTTACTTTCTGCTCTGAAATCATATGTGTAACTTTTATTTTGGCAAAGCACATGTTAGCAGGTCAGACCTTTGTTTCACGGCGTTTTTCATTTGGAACATTTTCTTTTCGTGTACTTGACTTTTGAGGTTTATTAAACCGATATACAAAAGTCTTCCACAAGTCACTCTTAATTTTATCTCTATAGCTAAATTTGGTCCAAATATTGGGTACAAAAGGCTACCATTCAGCATCAAATTCTTGTAGGAACTTCTAATAGCTAGTTAACGTTAAAGAGGTGATTGCGTTTTTGATCAGGCGTTAGTGTTTCAGAATTGGGTAAGTTTACTGCTACAAAAGCAGGATTCATTAATTATTCGTATTAATTATAATGCAAATGCTTAGCTTTTCTATAAAAAAAAAAGCACTTGTCTTTTTTTTTTTGAAGAAGTTTTTTTGAGTTTTTGGAAAAAATTTCTTACAAAAAAAAAGGTAAAGTTTTTTGTAAAAAAAAAAATAGGTTCTTAATAAGAAAAGTTTCTTACAAAGAAAAAAAATGTGTATACTTAAAAAAAAGATGGTTATATTAAAAGACTTCTTGTAGGATGCTTGTAATATTTAAAATATTTTTATAAAAGAACCTTCTTTACGATCTCTGGTGAGAAAAAGTTATTTTGATAATCAAAACGCATACTATGCACAATAAGAATTGTATTTGGCTATATCGATGTCATATATGCATTGATTTGGTTCGACCCAAAGGTTTACCACCGTAGGTCAGCGTTCAATGATTGCACCCTGCTTTAAACGACCCCTATAATTGGTACTGCGCCATAATACCCATGCCTACCTTATATAGTAAAATTTCGCAAGTGGTTTTTTTTTAAAAAAAAGGTGGTTTCATAAATAAAATTTTGAGTTAGAAGATATTTTTTAATAAAAAAGCAAAACTAACAAAAATTTTATGTTACACCTGATCTTTACATTACACTGCATTTAAAAAATTTGATTGGTGAAAATCATTGTAGTGTTGAGCACCAGTGGTGTGATTTAGTAAAACTGATAATAAATTTATAATTTTTGTCAAAAATAATTTGCAACTTTGGCCGGAATTATAAAATTTTGGCCGGAATTACACCTGATACTTCATCAGACCCACCCACCCATCCAGAAATCAGCTGATTTCTAGAAGCTCCCTTAGTAGCTTGAACATTTATAGCATATTCAGATCAGAATCCCTAAATAAAGAATTAGATTATAACAGTAACAGAAAAAATGTTGGTAGGGTCTACTTGTCCTTTGAGATGTTTAAATCAACTAATATAAGTATCAACTATATTCATATTTTGTTTAATTTCAAACATATGGGCCAATTTGAGTAATTTATAAGTAGTACTTGTTTTTTTTTAAACTTTAAAGTCAAAATAACTTTTGATCTAGTAGTCTGTTTTAAATGATTTTACTACCAAAATGTTCGTCTCTTTAACCAATTTCAACAAGTCTGAAATCATTAAAATCCAATTACAGAAACATGAGAAAATGCACTGTCAAATAGGTGATGCACTTTTAGAGTTAGACAATTGGTTAGACCTAGATCTAATCAATTGTCCAATCCTAAAGGTGCATTACCTATTTGATAGCGCATTTTCTCGTATTCCTGTGATTGGATTTTAATGATTTTGGACTTGTTGGAATTGTCTCAAAGAGACAAACATTTTGGTAGTAAAATCATTTAAAACAGACCAGTAGATCAAAAGTCATTTAGCTTTAAAGTTTAAAAAAAATAAGCACTACTTATGAATTACCCAAATTGGCCCATATGATAACTGCTTTTGCCAAGTAGCTTTTTGTTTAGTTGTGCTACACTTTTTTCTAAAAAGATAAGTGAAACTATAGACATTGTCGCTATTAACTTCTTGACCATGAAGTCAATAATAAAAGTAGATTAGTGCATATTTGAGACTTGCAAGCTATTTTTGGACATTATTCTTCATATAAATACAGGCAAGTTCTAATTGTTGAGTGGGGCTTCAATAGTTAGTTAGCCTTAGCAGCTCTCTCAAATTTTTCAAGCCAGGTTACAGGGTTCTAGGTTCTGTTTTCTTGATAAAAATTAATTTTAATAAAAGATTTTTTACTATCACGTTCAAGAGCATTGGCAAGAGTAATTATAGCTTCTGCAATGGCAGTTAAAGCTTTCTTAGCTATATTTTTTTCAGGTTTTTTTCTTCTATAGTTTCTTCTATTTCTGGTTCTGAATATACTTCTTCTTCTGGTTCTTTGACTTGATAATTTATTTTTTTCGTATTTTTCTAATTTTTTTAATACATTATCTAAATTTATTTCTTCTGAATTTTCTTTTATTAATTTTATTTCTTCTTCACAAGCTACTAGTAGTACCATATATTCTCGAAAATAAGCTACCTATTTTTGCACGATTTTGAGCTAAAAAAATTAGGAGTAGCTTATTTTTAGTATATAGACATTTTTGAAAAAATTAAAAAACGTACTAATAAAAAGTTGTCCAAATGACACCAAATTTTTACTATAAGTGTATTTTGATGCGCTGAACAACTTTACTTAATCAAACTTTTTAAGTTTATTTAGTAAAAAAAAGTTTTATATGTAGCAACTGCCAACACATTTTTTTGATTTTTGAAAAAAATCAGGAGATAGCTTATTTTCAAAATAGCTTATTTTTGGAAATATATGGTAATACGAGTTAATTTCGGCCCAATAGCTAGGTTAATAAGTGGGTCAACCCTCTGCCTGCACCTTTGTAGACTGGGCCGGTTGATAAGAAAAGTATTAGAATTATTTCTCTTTTAAACATATTTTCAGCCTAGAAATTGAATAAAAATCAGCTAGTCATTTATAATAATATAAGAGAAGTTGGCTTATTTAGGCAATAAATTGGCAAATAGCAAATAATATAAAGATCAGAAATGTTCAGTAGTATAGACAATCAATTAACATAAAATACTAACATGCTAGAAGTTTTTTAAAGACAAAAAGAATAATGTTTAATATCACAAGAGTTTGACAAGAAACTACCTGATGGCCTTTTTATATTTAATATTAATATATTAATTGATTTTGCTTAGAAAAAAATTATACTATCAAAAGATCAGCCCAGTTGATCGGTCTGAGCTTTTTTAGGATCAACCCAGTTTACAATTTTTCATCAACTTGTATTACTAGCTACAAAACCCTGGACATTTAGTACAGAGCTCATACATTACATATTTTAGCAAAAACTCCTGAAATTTGAGAAGCAAAAAAACTGTTTTTGTCAATTAACTTGACATTCAGTTGTTCAATTTGAATGAACATTTTTTAAGAGTAGGATATACAAATTTCCAATTTTATATAAAATTGATTGTAGATTAACTTTGTGTAACCAATTTATATGATGTCATATGATTTACATGTAAACATCATATGATCTGACCAATCAATTCTTTGTACAACCTACAAAAATCATATAGCGTCCTACAAAAATTTAATTATATATAAAGTTGATTTTTTTTAAAGCAATGAATATTGCACAACTTCATTATTATAAACTAACTATTGTATAAATTTTATACAAATTGGTCAAAATCTTAAAAAACTTTATCAGAAACATTTTTTTATTTACTATATAAAAATCTAATATACCATGTAGATCATATGAAAAATGATCTACATTCATTCTACCCTTAAAATGAAGCTATTAGTGAGACACATTTAACAAAAAAAAGTTCATTCAATTCTGATTACTAGATCAGAAGTTATTTAAATAAATATAGTTTTGTTGTTTTTAGCAAATTAGGTCAAAATTGGCCAAAATCTAGTTATGATCTCTATAAGAGATATCTGGGATTTTCTAGCTACTGGTTCAACAATTACTTGGTTTGGGTAGGCTTCAATAAGTTGAGACTGAGTGAACTCTGATTGGAAAATAAGAGTTTGGTGTTGAAATTAAAAAGAAAAAGTATATATAGGAGTAGTACAGATATTAAATTAACTACAGGTAGTGGAGATGAAGTTTGGTTGAATATGAAAAAGAGTTGATATTTTGAAAAAATTGTAAAAGCAAGTTTGGATAAAGTATTATAGCAGAAAAGTAAATTATTTAAAAGGATTTCAACAATTAGGAAAGTAGGTAGTTGAAGTAGAAAAGGGAATTAAATATGGGTAGTATTTTTATTATAAAGGGGTAAGATAAAAGAATAGAAAGGTCCAGCTAAATAGGACTCCGAGCTATTAGTATATAGGTCAGTGAACTAGATGTGTAGCCAACTTAATAACTTTTTTGGATGTAAGATCTTAGATTGCTTAGAAATCAACAAAATTTTAAAAAAAGTTAGATATTCTATTTGCATATTTTTTAACTAAATTTAAAACAGTTAAAGATTGCAAATACTTATTTTTGGTACCGATAGGGCATGGTTTACTACTGTAGATTCCTAAAAATAAGCTATCTTTTTTTAGATTTAAAAAATCAGAAGTTTATTTTAAAGTATTATAAGGGATTTGTACACAGTAAAGGGGTAGCTTATTTTAGAGATATAAATCCTAAAAAGGTTTATTTATCTCAATATTTACTTTTAAAATTTATTTCACGTACTAATACGCATTCCGATGTAAATAAATACAAACAAATACCTTTTTTATTATTATAATAATAATATAAATTAATTTTAAATTTTAAAAGCTATTGTAAGAGATCTAATAATCCAAATTTAACGATTTTGGTACCATTCGAATCGTCTCTTCGAGACGAATCAAATGGTACCAAAATCATTAAATTTAGATCACATAGCACAAGATATTAATATTTTATAATTTTTATAAAATCTTAACGATCTTGATAACCAGTGATCCAAATTTGATGATTTTGGTACCATATGATTCGTCTCGATGAGACGGTTCTAATAGTACCAATATCATCAAAATTGGATCACTAGATCACAAGATATCTACGAAAAACTTTTGTAACACAATTTATATAAAAATTGTTATACTGTATAAAATTACGTTACAACTGTTTTCGTAGATATCTTGTGATCTAGTAATCCAATTTTGATGATTTTGGTACCATTAGAACCGTCTCATCGAGACGAATCGAATGGTACCAAAATCGTCAAATTTGGGTTACTGTAGTACAAGATATTAATAATTTTATAATTTTTATAAAACCTTAACGATCTTGATAACTAGTAATCCAAAATTGATGATTTTGGTACCATTCGATTCGCCTCGATGAGACGGTTCTAATAGTACCAAAATCATCAAAATCGAATCACTAGATCACAAGATATCCACGAAAACATTTTGTAACATAATTTTATACAGTATAACAATCTTTATATAGATTGCGTTACAAAAGTTTTTTGTAGATATCTTGTGATCTAGTGATCCTATTTTGATGATTTGGTACCATTAGAACCGTCTCATCGAGACGAATCGAATGGTACCAAAATCATTAAATTTAGATTACTGTAGCAGACCCTGGGTCGGATAGCATAGTGGTTAGCGCTCCGGTGTCGCATTCGCAAGGTCGCTGGTTCGAGTCCAGTGAATAACAAAAACTGCGCTAGGATCACGAATGGTAAGGATCTTTGATGAGGAATTGCACTTCTTCCCCATTTACGGAAAAGGTACTACAACGACAAGAGTTGCGTGACATAGCCACTAAGGTCATGCGGCGTCCAGAAAAGGAAAAAAATCTGACAAGAAACGTCGTAAACATAAGGATTATCTACTATAAAAGGAAAAAGAGAATGAATATAAGAAACAGAGAAAAGAGCACCTGATGACACTACACTAACCAAATATGGAAAGTAGCTCCCGGGGTAGATGAAAAACGGCCGACCGATATAGCGTATTGGCGGAATATGTAGTTCCTTAAAGTTGTCTAAGATCTGAGAGGTACGGGGCACCGGACGTGGTGAACCTGCTGGAGTCGGCTGGTAAAACGGACGACAGGAGGGAGGTATAGTTTAGCTAGGAAACCCCTAATGTAAAATGTAATAATAATGAAATTGATCTTAATAAAGTATACCACTGAGCATCTCCGTAGAGAGTTTTAAAAATCAAAAAAAAAAATTTACTGTAGCACAAGATATTAATAATTTTTATAATTTTTATAAAATCTTAATGGTTTTGATAACCAGTAATCCAAATTTGATGATTTTGGTACCATTCGATTCGTCTCGACGAGACGGTTCTAATGGTACCAAAATCATCAAAATTGGATCACTAGATCACAAGATATCTACGAAAACGTTTTGTAATATAATTTAATATACAGTATAACAATCTTTATATAAATTGCGTTACAAACGTTTTTCATAGATATCTTGTGATCAAGTGATCTGATTTTGATGATTTTGGTACTATTAGAACTATCTTATCGAGACGAATCAATGGTATCAAAATCATCAAATTTGGATCACTGGTTATCAAGATCGTTAAGATTTTATAAAAATTATAAAATTATTAATATCTTGTGCTACAGTAATCTAAATTTAACGATTTTGGTACCATTCGATTCGTCTCGATGAGACGAATCGAATGGTACCAAAATCATCAAATTTGGATCACTGGTTATCAAGATCGTTAAGATTTTATAAAAATTATAAAATTATTAATATCTTGTGCTACAGTAATCTAAATTTAACGATTTTGGTGCCATTCGATCCGTCTCGATGAGACAATTCAAATGGTACCAAAATCGTTAAATTTGGATTATTAGATCTCTTACAATAGTTCTTCAAATATTTAATTAAATGCTATATAAAGGGTAGCTTATTTTTAAAGTTAAAAAGTTTATTATTGTTTTTAATTTAAAAATATAGGATGGGTTATAGAGATTTTTAAGTTTTTTGTTTAAAATTAAAAAAGTAACTTATTTTTAGAGTAACATATTTTCAAAAATATTTTATTATAAGTCAGATAATATGTTTGCTTATTTTTAATAAATTTTTATATGTCATATAGTAAAAATGCTTATTAATATTAATAAAAATGCTTGCTTAGAGCTATTATAAAAATTTTAAAATTTTTTGTGACCTATATACTAATAGCTCGGGGTCCTAGCTAGATCATCTAGTAATATCTAGGGGTTAGTAAAATAAATGAAGGGACAACTTACTATAATATATAGTCAATAAAAATGATGTACAATGATTTTGTATAACAATTACATAACATATAATAAAAATGTTTATAATGCTATATCAAAAAACCTTTGGCTATATTGATTACTCACTGATTTAAGACATGTTACTGTCACATTCAATTTCTGTTGTTTGGTAAATTTGTATAAAGATTAGGCAGGTTTTGTTATTGAAATTGTCAAATACTAAATTCTAATTTATTAACTGATTTATATTTGTTTTAAACCTCTGGCAAACTATATTTATTTTACACGTTATATAACAATATCACTTTAAAAAACAACAACTAGTAATTAATTTTGATATTTAACTGAAACACATATAATATAATGAGAATTCTTTAAACTTTAATACATTAATTTTTTAGGCGTATTATGAAATTTGTTTTAGAAAAAGAAAAAGCAAGTTATAAGAGCAAGCTTTTATCAGAAAATTTTGAAACTCAATTATATTCAGTTACAAGCAGTTACCGTAGTTGATTTTGATTTGATTAGTTTCAACCGATTATTATTGCTTGTAGTGCTAGTAATCATTTATATCAATTGATAATAATCAATTATATCGATTATAATAAACATATCCAAAAATCGATTAAAATCGATTAGTAACCAACTATAATCAATAGTGGTGATAAGAATTACCTTTAGATTTTAATCATATTTGTAAAAATTTTCAATTTTAAAAAATTTTTATAAATAGTTAATTATATAAAATTACTATAATTGATAATCTATCTGTCAACTGGAGAATAGCAAAATGCGCTGTACTTCTATTTAAAAGTTTTTTTCTAAGTTAACGATACATACCCACTAATTGAAAGTTGTAGAGCTCATTGATACGTATCTAACAGTGGCTAGATCATTCAAGTCAGCCCAGTGAATGGCGAGATATCGTCGAAAAAGATTGGCTGATTATATAAAAATCTGTGACAGAAATTACATATGAAAATCACTACAGACGAAATGTAGCGTGCTTCTATCTGAAACTTTTTTTCTTACTAAGTTAACAATACATGCCCACTAATTGAAAGTTGTAAAGCTCGTCGAGACACATCTAATAGTGGTTATATTATCCAAATCGATCCAGTGGATGGCGAGATATCGTCAAAAAAATGGCCCAATTGGGCTACCTGTTTCTATCCCTAATAGTCAGCCAATCATTTTTTAACGATATCTCGCCATCCACTGGGCTGATTTGGATGATCTAACCACCGTTAGATGCACCTCAGTGAGCTCTACAACTTCAATTAGTGGGCATATATCGTTAACTTAGTAAAAAAAAGTTTTAGATGGAAGCACGCCACATTTCGCCTGTAGTGATTTTTATAAGTAATTTTCGGCACAGATTTTTATATAGTTAGCCAATTGTTTTTCAACGATATCTCGCCATCCACTGGGCTGATTTGGATGATTTAACTACTGTTAGATGCGTCTCGACGAGCTCTACAACTTTCAATTAGTGAACATGTATCGTTAACTTAGTAAGAAAAAAACTTTAGATGAAAGCACGCCACATTTTGCCATTCTTCAGTTGATAGGCAGATTATCAAATAAATTACTGTACATTTTTTTAAAAAAATTTTATTTAAAATAAAAAAAATTAAATCATAAATATGCATAGCGGGCTCGATGATTCAATACTAAGTTCATTTGACTATAATTTGAGTCTTGGCATGCTCTTAATATAAGTTAGATCTACAAGTCCTTTGTCTTGCCATTCGAACTATTAAAAAAGTTTGAATTAAATTTCATTTATTGATAAGCAAACACCTCAAATTGGCTTAGCTTTACTTTACTAGCAATCATTCACTAACAGCTCATTTAGCCAACATTATGCCAAAGTAAAAATACATACTTGCAACTAATCAAATATTAATCCTAACCCTATAATATTAACTAAATAAGCTGTTAGTAAAATAATTGCTAGTAAAATGAGCAGCACCGTCTTAACTTTAGCCTTACTTTAACCTTGGCCTTAGCTTCTTCTTGATCATAAACAAGTGCCTTATATTAGGACCCCAGACATCTTTCATATAGGTTATAACTGGATTTTGACAATTTGCTAAAAATAACAAAATATATTTGTTTAAATAACTTTTGTTCTAGTAATCAGAATTGAATGAACTTTTTTTTTTAGATGCGCCTCACTAAGAGCTTTATTTTAAAAAATAGTTTGTTCAAATTGGTCTACTGGATGCCAAGATAATTGGCAAAAACTGTTTTTTGCTTTTTAAAATTTAGGGTTTTTGCTGAAAAAAACAAGTATGATCTTTATACTAGATGTCCGAGGTCCTCTTATATTAATCCTTTTAAACTTCTTTGGTGAATGCTTTATATTTATCTTTTTCAACTACAGAATCATAAATGAAGACCTCCCAAATCATAAGTAAATACCTTATATTTATTCCTTTTAGTACCTTCCAAATCCAAGATGATTCATTCTAAGATTAACAATTAAGTAGTTTTATACAGTGCCTTTTTTAATATTTTTTTGATCCAAGTACATATCTATGCTAACATTTTAATCTAGGCCATGTTATGAAAAGTATATAATTCAATTTTTAAAAACACAAAGACTAGTATCAAGCTTTTATGAAACTAGTTACTAGATTTAAATCATTCTGAATTTTAGAAAAAAATCTATATTCAAATAGCTGGAATTTTTATTATTAAAATTTTTGAAGATTGGGATGTGATTATATAAATTTGTATATAAAAATTTATATAAATCTATATCATACCGGTTTTGGAGATCGATTATCTACTTGTATAATATTAAGTTGTCTTTTGTTTATTTTACTAACCCCTAGATAATATAGTATATATAGATTGTAGAACAGAAGTAGGATTAAATATAAAATTATTGTTATTGTAGTTCTGGTGATATAAGATAGATAAAGGGTTTGTTGAAGGTATTAGCTATTTATGCTAGTTGGATAGGAGTAGACAAAGTAGGGTCTATAATGTATAAATTAAAAGCATTTTCTTCAAAGCTAAGAGGTAAAGTAGGTCGAAGTGTAAATAAGTATATCCTCAAAGGAGAGCAGCAATAATTTCAGTAAGGTTAAAGTGAGAATTATAATATCAATAGCTAAAAACAATATCTCTAGTAGCAGCTCTAGTGTTGTTAGAATTACTATATTCATGGAGAATATAAAAAGCTGCAATAGTCTATTGGGTATAGATAATAGCAAGATATACAGTTTGGTATCGATTCCAAAAAGTGCGAAAAGCTCAAAAATAGTAAACACAAGGATGGCAAATAGTATAAGATAGACCAGAATTAATAATTTGTTGAACTTCTACGGCAAAATTAGAGGAATATCTAGTATCATGTGCTTCAATTTGTTCTAAATAGATTTGGTAAGCTTTATTCATATAGAGATTTAAAAAGTTGGTTAATAAATTTCACAGTTTTAGCTTTGAGTTAAACAGGTTTAGCATTTTTATTATGAATTTTAGAGAAAAGAATAAAATGCAAATCTAATTCTAAAATAACAATTTAAACAACCAAGTGCTACAAAAGCAGAGGCTTCAAGTATGTCCTTTTAAATGAATCTCTTTTAATTTACAAAAAAATACTGGTGCTACAAAAGCAAGACTTCAAGTATGCTCTTCTGAATGAATTTTTTTCAATTCAACAGAAAAACCAAAAACAATTACTTAATTAGAGAAGAGAAGAGAAAGATGAGGAATAATAAAGAAATATTCTTGCAACAAAAAAGAGAAGAGGTCCTAAAGTTCTGGATTATTTTTAATAATTTTTAATTATTTTTAATGATTTTTGCCAGAAGGCACCAAAATATTATAAGTGACTATAGCCTTCAATATAGTACTTGCAACTAGAGCTGCAAACATTTAGAAGGTTCAAGGTAGTACGTCACTCTTTACGTCATATAAAATTTATATATAATCATATTAAACGGCTCATATACATCACGTCAAATATTATAGTAAATGTTCATTGATATTCTAATGTCTGCAGTTTTACTTGCAATACAATATATAGCAACAGGGATCTTGTAAGGGTTAGAGAAGATATGAAGCAGTGTGCAAGTTACTTTACTGGAGCAGTTCGTTATCCCTTACTTTGTAGAGGTTCGCAGGCAAATTTGCCTATATAATTACTATAAATATACCTCTGATCTAGTTTTTTAATCATTTAAGATATTTAAATAAAATTTGGTATTAAAATATTTAAGAACAAGGATTATATTTTTGAATTATTTAAACTTATATTATAAGACAAAAAGTTTATGTTGCTTATAAGCTGAAAATATTAAATTTTAAAGAATTTTTTTATCCAAAAAAATATTTTACAATATCTTGGCGAATTCTTTAAATATTGGGTTTAAAAATATAATTTCTTATACAACTTTGTAGTTTATATAAGGATGACAACTTTTATTATTTGACTTTAAATGATTTATTTGTAAAAATTAGGACTTGTATTAGAAGTGAAATTTTTTTTTATAGACGGGAACATATAAAATTTGAAAAAACCTAAAGAAAAAATTCTATAGTAAAAGTTCCAAAACAAAAACTTTAAACTTTTATTACACCAAAGTTTTTTAATAATTTTAAAAAAAAATTTATAATAAAGTTGATAAAACAGAACTAATATTATATTTTTTACTTAGAAAGTATATAGCTAAAATTAATATTTAAGGTTTTATTTAAAAAATTTAAAATTTTAAAATTTTCGCAGACAAATATGCCTGAATAACAAATTAAGGGATATATTTATTAAGGAACAAGAGAATATTTATTAGGCAATGATATATTTTATTTATTTGAGATATGTACAATATTCAAGAGATAGAAACTATTCCTAATATTAGAGAAAAGAAAAGGGAATCTAAGCTTAAATCTACTGTGTAGGAAGGCAGAAAGCTAGGGTTTATACTATATCTTTTACAACACTAATAGAAACTATTCCAATAAACTATAAAAACTATAAAAACTATAAAAACTATAAAAACTATAAAAACTATAAAAACTATAAAAACTATAAAAACTATAAAAATTATAAAAACTATAAAAACTATAAAAACTATAAAAACTATAAAAACTATAAAAACTATAAAAACTATAAAAACTTAAAAACTATAAGAGATAATTTATACATTGCATATGCAATATTGTTGCCCCATAAGATTAGGTGTAATGTTAATCAAAACAACCAAATAAACTGAATGATTTTGTATAGTTAGGGTTAGGGTTAGGTAGGGTTAGGGTACGGGCGAAGAGGGTAGTATATAGTAAAATTTTGCAAGAAATTTTTTTTGTTAGAGTACAAAAGATGGTTTCATATACAAAATTTTGGGTTATAGGCGATTTTCGGCAAAACGAACATTTGTTTTGAACTTTTTTTTGTGCTACATTATACCTGATCTTGAATTTTTATTGGTTGATCATGTGAGGGCGACGCAATAAATAAATGTACCCAAACTATAAAAACTATAAAAACTATAAAAACTGTAAAGAAAAAATGTATTTGTTGCCCTCACAGGATTATTTATAATTCAAAACTTTACTAAGATAATACCTATTGTACTTTTAACAAAAAATGATCATCTTGCAATTCTGTATTAATTTTAATTCTAATTCTAATAATTTTAATCCTAACTTTAACTTTACTTTAATATTAATATTGCCTTATTGGCCATGATAGTCACGAGAGTAACAAATGCATTTTTTCAACTATAAAAACTATATAATGCTCTAGTAACAAAAAAGTACATTCTATAATAATACTAATATATTTTGAATTGAAATTAGAATTATAATAGAAAAAACTAATCTTTATATTAGATATTATATAATAATATATATAATACTTTTTGAAATAGAACTTTAATTTGAAAACTGCCTAGTTCAAAAAATTTTAAGTGGTATTTCGCAGTTAAAGGATCAAAATTTCATAGTAAAAATCAGCACAGTTTTACTAATTGCCTTATATAAAAATAGAATACTATATATTTCTAATTATAATAAAAATCCTATAATAAACAATCAATAAATACTTATATTGTATTATATACTAATGTAATTTTTTTTTGAAATTTCCTTCAGGTTTTTATCCCCGAAGGTCACAGATAGCAGTTTTTTATTAAGGTTTCATATATTTTAATTACAATTTTTGTGATACATTCTATTACAATACTGGACTAGTTGTATAACCTAATTCTATACTTAGTCACTCAGATCTTTTTTATTTAGTTACTCAGCCTACTGGCAGAGTTATCAGTTTTCTAACTTCTTCTAGGTCCTCTGGTCATTCATATTGATAGGGCAGGCAGGGAAAAGGTAACTTCAGTACTTTTTTTCTTCATCTTTTTCAAAGTTTTTGGTCTTCTTCCATTTTGGTATAGGACTGGGCCGTTCTGAGTTCATCTGAGATTCTTTTCCTTTATTGGGTTTTTACAACTTGCCATTTTAATATATTACTATTCAACCAGAATTTTACCAGAAATATTCTTTTTATTCAACCGGAATTCCACCAAAAGTATTCTTTCTTTTCCTTATTATTACCAAATATGCTTTAATATAGTTAATTTAACCAATCGCAGTTCTAGTATCCTAGTTTAGCCCATTCATCTCATGATTGAGTATAGTTTTTTCTAGAGTTCAGCAATTTGATTTGATCTTCAAATATTTGAATCAAATATTTGATCAAATTCAAATTCAAATTTGACTATATTTGATTTAATCAAATTCAAATATGGCCAAATTTGATTTGATTTGACAAATATTTGATTTGATTTGAAAATTACTATTAAAAATTCAAATTTAAATCAAATTCAAATTCAAATATTTGAATCAAATCAAATTCAAATCAGGGTCAATTTGATTTGATCAAATTTAAATTGATCCAATATTTGATTTGATTTAAAGTTGAGGAACCCTAGATTTTTCTTTGTCCACTAATAGGGATTGAACTGGCAACTTTACGTTTAGCAACCTAAAAGTATAACTACTTATACTATCAACCCGCAGGTATGCTAATAGTAATTTTAATGATTTAACTATAATTAAAATCAGAAAAGTTGGTTCTGCAAAGTTTAATTAAAAATTATAAATGCTTTGCTTAGTAAAAAAATACTTTTATATATAGAAAAGCCCCATTTGCATACTATAGAAATTTACTATTAAATGAGGACCCGGACATTTCTGATATATGTCATATTTTTTTTTAGCAAATTGATTCAAATTTGATCTAAGGTCCAAATTTAAATTTTAGCAAATTGAAGTTTATTTTAAAAAGGGTCATAATTAAATATTTTGTCGAATTACTAAAATTTTACATATGTTATATTTATTTTTAGCAATTTACCCACATTTTGCAAGAATTATTATAACAAGTTAAGTCATGCTATGATGATCAATTCAGATATAACAAGTTATTAATGGCTATACAGAGCAAAATTATAATTAATTATAATTAAAAATAAGTAAAAGTAGTTGTAGCCAGTGTTTAAAATTTGATGTTCTCATGAGAACACTAAAATTTTTTTAAGAACATTAATATTTAAAATAATGTTCTCTTATTTGAAAACATTTTGTACTGATAAAATGTTCTCAAAATATTATTAGTATTAGGTTTTTTTTTACATATTTGAAGAAAAGATTTATAGTTGCAAAAAGTTAAATAAGTATATCACATGATCAATTCAACCAATTTAAATATTCTAAGTACTATTAAAATCAGAAAGCCTTTGTCTATAACTTTAATTAAAAGTCCAAAATAGGTTTATACAATAAAAATATATGTATATTTAAAAAATAATATTCTATATAATGAGAACATTAAAAATTTTTTGAGAACATTAATACTCTAAATTTAGTTCATTTGAGAATATAATTTTGAATTTGAATTTTAAACACTGGTTGTAGCATGTAATCAGGCTTTAGTATCAATAGCAACTTGTATATATATTACAATTATTAATCGTGATTGTATGTTGATAAACAAATAATTATGTAATGCAATTGCGTGGAGTTATCATTAAGCAAATTAGTTGGTAATTCATATAATAATTGTAGTAATTATTATGTAGTTAGTAACTTCTCTAAAATTTTCAAGAAATATAAAATTAAATATACTAGTATAATATATTTTAATATGCTGAATAAGTTTTTAGAGCAAAGTTAGAATCAATTTGTAAAATTTTAAAAATCATAATATTTTTAAAAATTTTTTTATTTGAATTCTATGGATTTGTAAAATTAAAATAAAAAAATTTTTATCAAATTTGGTCAAGAACTCATAGAGATATCTTTAATAAAAGTTCCTATAAACAATTTTAATGCAGTTTCTTTGTAATTTGTTTTTTTGCTTTTTTAAAATAACCCACTGTTCAGTGATAATTTACAAAAAATTTTACTATGCTAACTAAAAAAAATTTTATAACAAGACTTGTAGCGTATAACTTTAGTATTGGAATATGACCAGGTCATAACAGGTCATATCAAAGTTTAATTAGTAAGATTATATAACAATAGTTATTTGATTTCATTAATTAAACTTGGTAATATAATTTGTTATAGCTTTGTCAAATAATCTCAGCAATTGAACTTAGTAATATAACCTATTATGATCTGTTATATGACTTTTTTGTAATATAATCTGTTATGATAGTCATAACAGGTCATATCACAAAAAATTTATATTACAGGTTATAACAGATCATATTACTAAGTTCAATTGCTAAGATTATTTGACAAAGTTATACCAGATTATATTACCAAGTTTAATTAATAAAATTATATAACTATTGTCATATAATCTTACTAATCAAACTTTGATATGACCTGTTATAACCTGGTCATATTCCAATACTACATATCTTTGACTAATAGAATCTCAAATTTCATGAAAAAATATTGAAAACTCGTGAAAATATTAACATTTTTGTAAATTTAATACATATATTTTCGCAAGTTTTTCCCTAAACTTCAAATGCTTTTAGAAGCAATTTCTCCAAATGAAACCTTATTCATCAAAAACAGATTAATATTGACGAAGTTATGATAATTTTTTAATTTGCTTCCAAATTCGGGATTTTCTAAAATGATAAAAACAGAAAAATCATTATCACAGGCTAGATTGTTATAAGTTCAAATGAAACAAGTTACTGCGCACTAATATAATCAATAGAGAATAGGCTAAAATTTTTGCTTTCTAAAATTTTAAGTTATTTGGTTAAATATTTATTCCATAATAGCTTTTTTTCATTTGGCACAGCTTCTTTATAATATACTTTATGGAATTGAAGAATCTTTCATCAAAGATTTCTCTACAAGTTCTTGACCAAATTTGATGAAATTTTTTTTATTTGAATTATATAGATCTATAGAATTTAAATAAAAAATTTTCATCGAATTTGATCAAGTAGTTGCAAAGATATCTCTGATCAAAGTTTTAAAGAATTTCAAGACGTATATTACATAATAGATACGTTTAAATTTGTTGACAAAACTTTGATCAAGGATATCTCTGCAACCACCTGATCAAATTTGATGAAAATTTTGGATTTTGGCCAATTTTGACCTAATTTGCTAAAAACAACAAAATTATATTTATTTAAATAACTTTTAATCTAGTAATCAGAATTGAATGAACTTTTTTTTGTTAGATGCACTTTACTAAGAGCTTCATTTTAAAAAAAGTTCATTCAATTTGACTACTAGATGCCAAAATAATTGCCAAAAACTGTTTTTCTGCTTCTTAAATTTTAGGAGTTTTTGCTAAAATGTGTAATGTATGACCTCTGTACTATATGTTCAGGGTCCTTTTTATTTTATAGAACCCAAAACTTACTTATGACTTGATTTTGATTAGATAGGCACCTTTTCAATTTGGACAAAATAAATATTATCAAGCTTTTGAAGAAGATAAGCTGGATTTTCTACTTTTTGATAAAATTTTGAAAAGCCCAAAAAGAAATAACAAAAGTACTAAACTTGTAAAGAGCATAAAATTTATGCTTTGAAGAATAATATATCTAACCAAAAGTTTATTTTTGTTTAAGCTTTGTATCTTTTGACAAAAACTTTAGGATTGTTGTCTTATTATATTTTTTATAGTAACAAAGTCTTTTATCCAAAGTGCCAAACCCAAAAGAAAAGTTTTTTTTAGCTCTATTTTTGTTTTTTCATATCTAATCTGAAACTCTTTATCCAATTGCTTTTAGATAAAACTTTTGTTATGTACAAATATATTAACTTCAAAGTTTTTATAGATTAGGTTTTTGTAAAAAATTTGGTATGAGGAATTATTAAAAAGAGTGCAATTTTTAGTTTTTCAATATTACAGTAATTAATATTATAGCAGATTAAATATAATTTATATTTAATTTATTACAATACTTATGTACTATAATTTTTATATCTATTTTGTAACTTATTTTAAAATATCAAGAGCTTTATATTCGATCATATTTAGAATTTAGTTTAAAAAAAATTTTAATTTTACTATTTCTTTAATAAACAATACTTTTAATAAGAACTTTTAACAAATATTAATAATTATTTTAATAGACTTATTTAGAATTCCAGTATACTTGTTGATAATATTTTTATTTTCATATATATTGCATTTACAATAAATACTATCTCAAAATTTTTTAATAATAAATGCTTATATTTTGTCCTATATTATAATAAATAAATACTTTATATTTTTCTTTTTAGCCCCAATTTCAATTAATTTTTAATCAATATTAATGCAAAATAAATATATTTAAAAAAATAAGTTTAATTTATTAAAAAACAAAAATAAAATAAAAAGAAACAAATATTATATAATAATACTAAAGAAAATTTTTTAGTATGTTAGTTATTTATTGCATTGATTTTATTTAAAATTGTATCTAGTATACAATAATATAATCATGATCTTATCTGTTAAGCCTTTGTGATATATATTCATATATCCAATAACTTTTTGAGTATATCTTTTGATTTCAATAAATAGTACTAATTTAAAAGCTTGTAAACTAGTTTGCTAGTACTTCTATTTAAAAAATAGCATTTTAAATAATTAAAAAAAGCTTTAGAATTTTTTAAAATTTTAGAAGTTTTAAAAAAAATTGACTATAACTTTGAAAAACTAATTAATTAATATATAAACAATATACCAAATAAACTAATACAAAAAACCAATAAACAAATATATAAACAATATTGTATATTTAAAAAATCAAAATAGGTACAAAAAATAATTATTGTATAGCTATAAATAGAGATAAAATTAATAAGAAGTTTCTTGTTAAAATTATTACCTTTTTTTTTAGTATTACCGTAGCTTCAAATCAATAGTAATAAACAAATATATAATAATAAAAAAAATTGCATCAGATAAACAAAATGATTTACATCTTATTTAATATATATCAAATGAACTAATGCTCTATCTACTCTGCGTCATTGAGTCAAGTCAATTTACTAATTAATTAGACATAGTAAAAATAGACTAAAAAAATATCTAATAGTGACTCAGGCTAATGTATCGAATAGCATGCACAGGGTATCACATAAAATTACCCGGAAGATCATCTTCCAAATCCGTACAAATTGAACCATGAAGAAAACCGAACATCGGAAACTCGAAAATTGAACTGTAACACCAATCTGGCTGGTACAGAAATTGGCGCAACTATCGAAAAACAATTAAAACAATAACACGTAAACAACGAATATGTTAACGTGACTAAAATAGATAGAAAATCAAAATTAACGTGATGTATTTTATTATCGAAAAATAATTATTTAAACCTGATCTTTTACATGTAGTTATTCTTGCGTATTCAAAATTGTATTCATATTTTATTATTACCCTTATAAATCGTTAATCATATTACTGTATTAAAATCGAAATTTATATCACAATATTATTACCGTATAGAACCTTGAATATTAGTTTAGCACCAACGTACTCAATATCTTAAATGATATTAAACTATATAGCGTATATTCTTATTTATTATTACACATTATTATTATTCAACTGTATTATCTATCATATATTAAATATTATAAATAAAATCAAAGTTTATTAAATATAAACATATTCTTATTGAAAAACTGTTAATAAAGTGTATTTAACTATATAACTTTCTGGACTAAAAGTTTCAACGAACATCAAAAGTGAAATAGCGCACACTTTTGAGTGCTAACTTTGAGAATAGCTACCTCAAAGAAGGAACTATATTGAAACAGAAGTATTAACTAACATTCGATAAACACAATAAAGAACTAAAAAGCACAGAAATACTTAGAGAAATATAAGGTGCTCAACCAACTAACACCTACGAATCATACCTTTACCTTAGAAAATTTAACTAACCACTACAACATAAATTCAACCAGAACAGCAAGCCATTTAGGCTATATTTAATCCAAAAAGTAGTAAGAAACTAGAGAATTGGTTAAAAACTACTTAACTGTTACCTACGGACTTCACACCCATAACCATCATTAAACTTACAAAATAAAACTAGAACGAACAAGCGCCAAAAGAATCATATTTAATTAATCATAATCATTTAAAATAGAACTCAAAGCATTTCAATGCCAAAATTCTAAATAATACAATACAGTACAGTAATTGAACAGAAAAAGGCATCCAACTTCGCCAAAACAAATTCTCAATGATTAACGCCAGAACAGCCTTAATACATCAAATAATATTATTCATAATATTAGTAATTTTAGCCTCAGAACAATATCAATATCAACGGAAAAATCAAACCATAGTACAAGCCGATATAGTAATTTCAGTACCAATACCACAAACAACGTCTGCAACACCAACTTCTACAATACCAAATGCCCAAGAAAATCCAAGTACAAAGCCAACAAACGGCAAAATCACAATACTAGCTACATCTACAGACGCTCCAAACAACAATATAAACAATACTTTAGCAATAGAAATTCTATCAACAATCACAGCTGCATTATCAATAATAGCCATATTATTAGGAATCTGTATTAGAAGAATTAGGAAAAGGAAATTAGCCTACAAGCGTAACTTAACACAAGCACCAATAGGAACGAGTCAAACACCATTTACAACACCATTAGATTTAAACAATATCAACATAGAACAGTTAGCCCAACAATTATCACAATTACAAAACAACCAACCACCGAGATATAAATAGAAAGGCGCCCAGAAAAATATTTTAATACCATTACCACGCCAAAACAACAATACTAGTGTAACTGTATATGAACTATTCCATTCAGGAACCTTCATTTATAAATAATTTAATTAAAAATATTAGAACAAACCAAAGCATATACCCACGTGATCAAACATATTCGCAAACACAAATATTCTTTCACAAACAATCTATGACCACCATCCAAACTATTGTACCAACAATCGATAACACTCCAGGAGATATATCAAAGAACCCCTTAGCATATTCATTGTTACAAGCACTAATTATAGTAATATTTATCTATATATTAACAATTACTATTTGCTGTATAGCAATACAAAGGTATAAAAAGAGACTATACAAAAGACATCCGAACATATCATACGAAGCCCAATACAACGACTCAGGCTGCTGCTAAATGAATCAAACCCAAGAACAACCAATTACACCAATCTCACCAGAAACTGCTACAATTATCACACTTACTGTTATAAGTATCGCATTAATAGTACTTATTACCATCTGTATACACAAAAGCTGTAACAGAAGAAAACAAAGGAACTTAAGAAGAAACAATAGGGTACCAGAATTTCAACAAGGACAACACGAACTAAGAACCCTAACCCAAGAACAAATCAATAGTCTACCACCTGATCAACAACGAAAGCTTAGACAATACCAACAAGCACTCCAACAAGGAAACAATATCTTCAACGGAAGAAGATAAATGAGTCAACAGTTCTCACTCGTAACAATATCAGTACCCACAATAACTCAGTCAATAACTCAGACCTTAAACATAACAATAACTCAAACAGCACAACCAACAACTGTATTTCAGACAACTACAGCAACTGCAACAGTAACACCTTCATACTTTCAAGACCAGAACGTAATAATTGAAGACATAGTAATAGCATTAATAGCAGTATTCACATTTATATTAGCAGTATACTTCGGATATAAACAAAGACTTAATAACAAACTCAAATTAGCAGAAAAAGAACAACAAAGAATATATCAACTTGCATCAGCAATTGATAGTACTATAACACCTGTAACTACAGCTTAATGAATAATAACAACATCAACTTATTAAACCCTGAAGAATACCTCAAAGATATTGAAAATAGAATCAAAGAACTCAGAAATATCGATTTAGGACCCAAAAAGTACAAACAGTTAGAACAACACGAAGAAATAATATTTCAACAAAGTAAGGTCATAATTGATCAAAATAAACCTGCAAGAGCAGAACTAGTACAAGCATATATTATCAACTGTATAAGGAAAGAAGAACCTGAAGAATATATTAATAACATTGTAAGAGTGTATAAACAGGACTTAGAATATTTGACCAGAATCACGAACCAAAAATACCTGAATGCAACACAGTAACACAATTAAACTCACAAACCAAGAACTCAACTACTGGCTAACGATATATCCAAATACATATTATCACAACTCAAGAAAAAGAGAATTACAAGACCAATTCAAAAGATATTTTGATAGCATACCTTCATATCAAACAACATTAACAATAAGGGAATACGATACATTCGTGAAAGTAATTAACGCACTACGAACCCTTGAAGACGAATATAAAAAGGAACTTGAAAAGATATCAAAGAAAAAGAAAGAAAATCAGAAGAAATTCCTTGATAAACTTAAGAAATTCCCAGAGATAAAAGACTCATTAACCTATATAACTATTGGACATATTTCTAAAGAAAGAGAAGTGTTAGAAAAAGGACTTGAATTAGAAAACTTACATATCAAAGATTATATACAATTTTGTCTATATACAGAAATAAAACCAAACTTTGACGCACAATGGCAGGCGCTATAGAATTTCCAGACCTCAACAAAATTAACTTTAAAACTTTAATGAATGGAATGATACTCAATGGCTCAAATTGGGTACAATTTAGAAATCATTTCGAACATGCAATACAAGTATATGTACCACTGGACTTATTAACAACAGGATACTTTACTGGAAACTACAATAATGGATATAATAGAATAGCATTAAATAATATAGCAGGACTTATAGCAGGAAACGCAGCAGATGCAGGAGCATATAATGTAGTATTTTTAAAGAACCTAATACACAAATTGGCGATATCATGCTTTGATTACGACAGATACATATTATATGAAACACATAAAAATGAATTGACAACATACTTCCCAAGTGACTTCAATAGAGGAGCACGAAGAAGAAGGCATGAATGGGAATCAGTACAAGATAACCCAACAACAATCTTGTTAGACAAAACCAATTTCCCTGAAGAAATGAACATGTACTTCCAAGCAGCACATACTGGAGGAATAGGACAAGGAAACTTAACATGTGCAGATACGGATGGAATGTCAAGACAAATATCATTCAGATTATGGTTTGATAAAGTATTTATAACACCAAAAATGATTAAAGAAAAACAGAAATTGTTCAACAAAATGAAATTTGAACCAAGATATTTAATTGAAATAGATGAAGCAGCAAACTTCCAAACCAAATTTAACCGCGACTTAGCATTATGTAGAAACAACACATCATTCTTAGGAGGATTACAAATACTATTAGAAGGAATGTTACCAAATGGACGACATGAACTGGAAGACTACAAAAGCCAGATGAACTTAATTAACAATGAAATCACGGATACACCCGCATTCTTTACAGCACTATCAAGGGTGTATGATTATTATAAATCAGGAAAAGTAGGAGAATATTTCAGAAACCAATCAGAAAAGAAACAAACAAACTTCCTAAATAAACAAAGAGAATTCTATGATAATGAAAAGAGGAAAAAGGAAAATAGATTTAAAAAGAATGAATTCGCAATAGTATCTCTCAGAAACATGAAATGTTATAATTGCGGAAGAAAAGGACACCTTATGAGTGACTGTAGATCAAAGAAACAAGATAAAGGATATAACAAAGGAAAGAAATTCTCAAAAGAGAGATTCTCAAAAGATAAAAACAGGAAAGAATTTAACAAGAAGGGAAATGGATATACGGACAAAAAAGGAAGAACATGGAAATCTAGAGAAGACTACAAAAAATGGAAAGAATCAAAGAAAGGAAAAGACTCATCCAAGCCTTACAGAACCAAAGAAGAAGGATTCAAAAAATCATCATTTCGCCCAAAGGACTCATCAGGACAATATGAAAAGAAATATAAACCATTTAATAAAGAAAAATATAAGGATAAGAAAATGTGGTGTGATCATTGTAAAACAGATACACATTTTACCAATAGCTGTTACAAATATCGAAAAGACGTAGAAGAAATAGAAGACCCAATGGTATTCAACCTTGAAAAATCAAGAGAGAAAGAAGATTTTGATGAATATATCCGATTCACAAAATTTAGAGAACAATATCATCTTGAAAATGAATACTCGTCAAGTGATGAAGAATCACAATCCTATCAAGAACTTGAACAATACGAATCATCAAGCGATTCAAGCAATTCTGATGAATATGAAAGTCATAACCTTGAAAAGAAAAGCTCAGAAGAATCAGAAAATGATTATTATTTCTAAACGGGAGCATGCCCAATACTCATGAACAACTCCCTAAATTAAATACAGGCTGTATTGGAGAGTATAATAACAAACATTATAATATGTATAATTATCCATATCCATATTCATGTATCAAAGAACTAGAACTATTCGCATTTAATAAAGAAAAATATTTTAACGAACCAAAATACTCTGCCTATCATAATTATGAAAAATTATTCTTTCCTGAACAAACAAAAATTAATAAGCTCAAACAAAAAGGAGCAAAAGGATTTTACTTTATAGCACTCGTAAATGGCATAATAATGGAATTCAAACTAGATGAAGGATCAACTAACACGTCAATGGGAATAAACCATGCAAAGAAATTAGGACTAGAAAAAATCATATCAAAACCGGCAATAGCAGAAGCAGTAGGAAGTGAAGTCAAAATAATAGGCAAAATAGTAGTCGATATCAAAATCAATGAATATTTAACATGTAATCTAAAGATAGACGTTCTAAACACAGAATCCAAATACATCCTCCTTAGTAACAAACATCAATCACAGATAGGAATATCAAAAGATCAAAAGAAACATACTATTCTCATTAATAATGAACCTATACATAATCAAAGAGTTCTCATACACCAACACTACCGATTAAAGCAATCCAAAAACGGTTACGGCAATGCTCGGAGGCTACTGCCAAACCTATTCGAAGTATACTCTAAGGATAAACCTAGCAGCAAGTTTCGAGTATCCACATTTCACCGACGACCTTTCCTTTCTCCTAAGGCTAGTATGAAGTTTCGAAAACCCATGGACGAAAGAAAAGGAAGTGAAGTAAAACAAGGCGCCCAACTAAGTAAAAATGAACTCACACCTAGCCAAGCATATCAATCTCAAGAAATAATAAAAATGAGAACTAAAACTAGTGTTGGGTCGCCTCTATTACATTCACGAAGTGAAGTAAAACAAGGCGCCCAACTAAATAAAAATATAACAAATGAATCAAAGAAACCTAATATAAATGAGAATACAGAACCATGAAAAGAAAACAAGAGTGAAGTAAAACAAAGAAGTAAAACAAGGCATAACAATAGAACAAACAAACGCCTAAATCTAATCCCAAAAGTAAAGAAAGCAAGGCATAGGCACAGTATTACCACTTTAAAAGTGCCTAATCAACAAGACATTCCTAGAGAACCTAAAGAACTAAGCGAGATAACTCGCAAGGAACATGAAAAGAGAATCAAATATGACTTATTTACAATATTACATATTGATTCAAGTGCACTCTAACTGTTTTATAAACAGTGTGAAAGGAACCAAAGTCGCAAGAAACTAATCGGAATAACCTGTGATGGACTATAGAAAGATATAGTCGAAGCTGTCATCCAAACTGGAAGCAATATTATACAAACCTTTGTGCAGTATATACCTGCAAAAGGAGATTTTAAAGACAAATTTGAACAAAATCAAATAATATTGATAAGAGGCATACCAGATATCGATAATGATATCAAAATTATTGAAGGCAATAAGCAGTCTCAATTGAAGCTAGTTATACATGCAACAATGGAACTCGACTTATCAGGTAATACATACAATAAGCAAACTGGAGAATAACCAGAATAATAGAAGAAGTGCAAAGAGCACATAGAATTGGAGCCAGGAACTACGTACTTCATATTGGAACAGCTCGGAATAATAACAAAAGTGACGTAATACAGAACCTGCAGGAAATATTAAAACAAACAAAAGACACTGACGTCACAATATTATTAGAAAACTTAGCAGCAAACAAATGCTATGGTTCTACAATAGAAGAACTAATAGAAATATGATCCAAGGTTCACAAAGAAAATCGATATAACAAAAATCTTGCAATGGAAAAACGATAGATAGAGTTAAGTTGTGCTTTGATACACAACATTATTTTGGAGCAGGAGTAGGAAGAACAACAGAAGACTATAAAAAAGTCTTAGACAAGTATGGAAAAGATATCCAACTTTGCCACATAAATAATGTAGTTCGCGCTAGAAAAATTAAAGACAAAAACGGCCGTACATACGAAATCAAAGAAACAATCTTTGGAAGTGGACATGACATCCACGAACACCTGCTAACGGGATTACTACCCCAAGAAATATTTAAAACCATGGTACAACAATGTAAAGGAGCTGCAATACTAGAAACACCCAGAAAGAAAGACTGGGATAAACAAGAACAAATAAAGGAAGTACAAACACTGAGATATTACACTATGGACATACTATAATCAGATAAAGAACTAGAAAAAGAACTGTCAGACAGGATAAAGAAATTAAATGAATGGGATCCAAGAAAAGGCATACAATATAGTGATTTGCCAATGGAAGTTATAAACAACTACCAAGAAAATCCAATAGATCCAATGGATTATCTAATGAATTCAATGAAAAACCTAAGCTTAGAAAGAAAAGAAAAATATCAAAATCAACAAGAGGATGAAGCAAGAAAGAATATTCACAATAATAAAATAGGACAAATAACTCAGAAAATTAATGAAGTTAGAAACAAATATTCACCTCAAATTAAATCATCTACATCTAAAAAGAAAAATAAATCACCAATATTGCTATCATTCTCAAACATATGGAATAAAACGAATAATGATCTAGAAGAAATCAAAAGAATACAAGAAGAAAATAATTCAAAAGAACTCGTAACAGACCTAGAAAGACTAATGGAAGATATAGCAGACATAGAAACAAAATATCTAAAATTAACAAGAATGGATGGAAAAGATGTATATAAAAATTGGAAAATGATACAGGAAATACCCACACTACCAGAGGAAGTAAGGAACTACCCTGGAACTGAACGAGAAAAACTTTGGAATGCAATCCAATAGACTGATAGACAAAATGAAATAACACAGGAATCCATAAAAAGAGAAGTAAAGAGAAAACAGATATAATACCAAAAAGATATAGAAAAACAATTAAATATAACACTGGACAAATATAGAAGAATGCAAGAATTTGAAAAACAGGCTATACAACACCAGCTATTTCAAACATCAGTGACAAACCCAAACGCAGAAATTAAAAATCAAGCAGAAATAAAATATAATGAGTTTATGAGAGAAAGCCTGAAAAGCCCAAAAATAACACAGAAAACACCTATAAAAATAAAAACAGATGAAGACCTTTTCAAAGCATTAAGAAAAGAAGATGAAGAATTAAAAGAAATAACTAAGGAAAGAAAACAAAAGGAAGAAGAGATAAAGAAAACAGTAGACTCGAACTCGGATAATGAAAGTGACCTAGAAGATAAAAATATCCAAAGAGAACATGATAAATTCATGAAAAACCTTAGTAAAAGTGAAGGAAAACAGTCAGGCCTAGGACCGGACTATCAAAGATTTAGAGAAGCAAATCTTGGGTCAGAAATTAATAAATCAAATAAAAGAGACTCATTAAGGCCCTTAATGATAAATGATGAAGTGTCAAGACACTCGCATTCAAAGAAATCAAGCATCAGTAGCATGGCTAGTACTAGTAGTATACCTAGTATACACTTAAATAATCAACTAGCCATAGTACCTACTGACTATGAAGAAACATATGAAATAGACAATAATGGAAACCTTCACAAACAAGGAGATATAGAAATAGAAGAAATAATAGTATATACAACTTTAACCAACAACCTAATGAAGAAATCCAAGAAAATCAGAACCAAGAAAGTACTAATATATTCGCAAAAGGATATAACTATATGTTCGGAAGCAAGAAAAATGACTTAAAAGAAAACATAATTAATAAACAAGCAATGAAAAATATAGAAAGTGAACAAAACAACTCAGACTTCGTTAGAAGAAGAAAAATATCTACTGAAAGAAGAACAAATAAAAATAGAAATAGAGAAACTTGGCAACAAGCTAAAGAAAGAGATGATCAAAAACTTAGAGAAGAGTATGAACAAATGCAAGCACAAAAAGAACAAAAATGACAAGAAGAATTAAATAGAATAAATGAACAATATAAAGAACAACCATATAATCAAGAAGGATTAGAAATTGGAATAGATGAAGGCTCACAATCACCATTTATGAGACCCACATCAGGGAGACCAAGTATACTAGCAATACCAAAAGATGATTACCAAACCACTTTTGGATATTATACAGTAGTAGTAATGATAATAATGAACTATTTAATATAGAAATTAAAGAAGTTAAAAATGAACCAATAAAAATGAAGAAAAGAACTAAAATAAACATACACGAAAAATTAGGACACATACCCAATGAAATTAGAAGACATATAATACCAACACTAGGAACAGGAACACCATTAAAACAGAAAAGGAATGTATATTAAAACCATATACTTGGACAACAATAAAAATAAACAAAAAAGGAAACTATTTAGTAACAACACCAATACATATTGCCAAAGAAGGAATATGTATACAACCTGGAATTGTTAATGATC